>JAUUDW010289349.1:0-13649 GCA_032361385.1 Panulirus guttatus | reverse complement strand
CCGCCCCTTTTAGTCTCCTTTTACGACATGCAGGGAATACGTGGGAAGTATTCTTTCTCCCCTATCCCAGGGATATGTATTTATTCATTATACTTGATCACCGTTTCCCACGTCAGCAAGTTAGCATCAGGAAACATACGAAGAAAGACTCATCCCCCTACATACACACACATATATATATATATATATGCACGCACACAGACCTGTATTAGCATACGTACCATATGCAAGGCTTCCTGAGCACTCATGAGCATATAATCGTGCACAAGCATAGAACAAGCATGAGAACAGTAACATGTCCATTGTTAAGTGAGCAAGCTACCAAGAATCTGCATGACCCATAGGCATGACCCAGTAGGCATGACCTATAGGCATAACCCCTAGGCATTACCCAGTAGCATGACCCCACTGGTAATTCATGCACTAAACACATGCACTGTCCGTATGAATAACGAACCCACTGACACACGCACATACATGCACTCATGCGTATGCATACATACATGCACGTAATCTCTCTCTCACACACACACACACACACGGACGTGAGTGTAGAGCCTCCCCTTCTGTATACATCAATAGATTATCATTACCAGTAGTATCCATACAGCGTCATGACTGCCATGCAGTCTTATGCCCAAGACGTGTGCCTGGTGCAGCCCTAACCGGTGTTTGCCGCCCACCTGCATGGCGTCCCCAACACTAACTCGTAACAAATATATTGACATTTTGGCTTCCAGTTACATGTGCTTCCTTCAGAAGGTCTCTGACACTAGTACTTTCAGACACAAGTACTAGCGCACCTTGCCAGGTATCTGCCTCCGTCAGTAACAGGTATTTAATTATCCTTCCATAATTTCTGTCCCTTTTGTCTTTTTTTTACCTTGCTTGTTTTTTATGTAATTCTTAATTTTGTATTAATATTGACAAGTTACTAAGAATTTTTAACTCATTTTGAGTACGTATTACTTGGTTTCTCTGTAAACTACACACTCTCTTTCTCCACTCTGGACATCTGTTGCTACAGATTTCCCAAAGTTATGTGTCATAACTGATCCCCTTACAGACCAATAGCATACGTGTCCCCTCCGGAGTGTCATCCTCCGCTGGTCCAACCCCCTCCCTCACCCACAACTGTTCCCTTCGTGACACTGTCCCGTTTTAACTGCACCTTCTTCACAAGCTATCCTCAAGTCTACAGTTGTAGTTCCTCCGTGTGGTGGCAGTGGTGTTGTGCCTTGCTGCCCTCACACACACACATCTGACTTGCAGGACCGACTTATCCTTCCCTCTTCCATAGTTCCTGTCGCTTTGTATACATGTCTGACTCAGACCGCTGCTATATATACACACCACCACCTTACCTGCCTGTCACTCGTGGCGCCCTCCCTAACTGACCCCTGCGGTGTGTCCAACAGTGGCAGCAAGCCGAAGATTTCGGCGAGCGTCGACGGATCAGGGCCAGGATGTACAAGCTCCGGGAGCAGCGCCTGCGGGAGATGGTGCAGAATGACGAGGAGAGCTTGGGCACTCTCAACGTCACGGAGGACGGTGGCCTTACCGAGTGTAGCGAGACGACCATCACCGTGGGCCAGGAGGGTGAATCGACGCGACGTTCCTCCAACATCCAGGTAACAAGCTGCGTCTACTTCCGCGTCAGGTAGTTCCTCTCTCACTCAGAGATCAGTCTTGCATGATTCTCTTGTAGGTCTTGAACCCCGTTCGGAGGCAGCAAAATCTGCCTTCGTGTGTTACGGTTCAGGACAACCGTCTCCATTCCGCTCAAGTTCCGTATTTTGTAAGTTTTTTCCTAATGGAGTTAGATATCTGGGAGGACCTAAAACAACACAGAAATATAAGCTGTTCATACACGTAGGTGAGACAGATACATGCGAATGTTTCTCCCTGTCAAAGTTTCCTGCTGATGTGAACTAACTTTTTTGTTTTGTCTACGTAGGTGACAATGCATGTGGACGGAGACTCCGCTGTGACGGAGTCAATCTCTACACAAAACGTCCGTCTTGGCGGCCTTACGATGCGCGGCATGGACACCGTCTCCCTCGAGGGCCTCCAGCCTGAAGACGCCATCCAAGAACGTATCCGCAAGGCGAGCGAGGACCGCTCCAACAGACTCCAGCGCATCATCGGCGAGCTGACTGAGGACGACGCCACCACCGAGGGAGACGCCGTCGTCTCCATCACCAAGTCTACTTACTCTATTCAGTCTAACGCTCTGGCTGGGGAAGGATACATCTCCATGAAAAATAAAGAAGTCCGGGACTCCGTGTCCCCCACACGCATCATAAGGGAACGCAGGTCCTCCGCCGAAGACGAGACTCACGCCACCGACGGCCGTCTCACCTCAGACGACGAAACGGCTCTTAAGACTGAAGGCGAAGACGTGACCCAGTCTCTCTCATCCTCAACCTACAGGACGTCCTCCTCCAGGAAATCCTCAAGAGAAGAGCGATCGACAACCGCAACATCACGAACCACGAGATCCAGGCAGTCAGAAATACCCGTCCGTAAGGAGTCCCCTCGCAAGGTCACAGAGAGAAAAACTTCCAAGGAACTGGACTTAGGCTCAGTCAAACGAGTCGGTGCAGACAAGGCATCGCCGACATCCCCGACAAAACGTGTCCCCGGTGAGAGTTCGCCCAGAAGTCACATGCCAAGGAGGACAGGTGCTCAGAAGGAAGCCCCGACGTCACCGCTCAGGTCTCCCACGAGGGCGGATGGCAAGTCTGTCACCACGTCCAGAAAGTCAAAACTGGCTGATATAGAAGCCAAGATGGAGACGTCCATCATGTCGGAGTTGGACAAGTTGGACTCTTACCTTAGCGCCAGCGTCAATGACGACGACGAAGTGATCATGGAGGAGGAGGAGGACTGCGTCGACGACTCGGGCAACACAGTCAAGGTGCTGGTGCAGACACGTCGCAAGAAGGACGGCACGGAGTACACTGCTCGGCGGGTGGCCAGGTCGACCAAGGTGGTCAGCAGCGAGAGCGAGATTGACGAGATACTAGTGGGCAACCCTGATCACGAGGTGTTGGAAAGAGACGTCGCTGAGGAGGAAGACAAGGACGGCAACAAAATCAAGATCATCACGGAGACCCGACGCAGACCCGATGGCATCATTTACACGACGAAGAACGTCCTGAAGACCTCGAAGATCTTCGACTACGACCATCCCGAGGACATCGCTTACAATGAGGAGGACGAGCTCATCTCCACCGACGAAACGGAAGAAACGGACGAGAATGGAATTACAATCCAAACTGTTACCGAGACGAGACGAAAGCCCAATGGCGTGGAGTACACGACCAAGAAAGTGTACAAGACGTCAAAGGTAAAGAGCACGCAGATCACTCCCTCCGATGACGACGAGGTGATCGACACCCAGGAGACGGAGGAGAAAAAGGAAGATGGCTCAGTCATCCGGACGGTGATTGAAACCCGTCGGACCAAAACTGGCGAGGAGTACACGCACAGGCAAGTATTCAGGTCTCGCAAGATGACACTGTCGGGAGTGGACCTGCAGAAGGGTCTGCCGACCTTCCAGAACGATGACGACGTCATTAGCAAAGAGGAGAAGGAAGAGACGGACGACAACGGCGTCACGGTCAAAGTCGTCACGGAAACCCGTCGACGGAAGGATGGCTCTACGTATTCATTCGAGTACGTCTTGCGAAGCTTCCAGGGGACTGAAGACGACATGAAGAAGATGCCCGTCGGGTCCTCGGGCTCATCTAACATCGCTGTCAGCGCTGACGACGAACTTTTGAAAGAGGAAATCAAGGAAGATGTTCAGGAAGATGGCACAACCGTGAGGACCATCATTGAGCGAAGACGCGCCAAGGACGGCACCGAATACTTACGCCATCGCATCATGAGGATTCCTAAGATGCCGGAACCTGTGCTCCAGGTGGCTAATCTGGAAGACGAAGTGTTGCAGGAGGAGGTCAATGAGGAGACCCTCAACGACGGCACGCACTACAAGACCGTGACGGAACGCAGACGCAGCAGCGTGTCTGGCCTGCAGTACACGCTTCGCAGGATGTCCAAGGTCTACCAGCAGCCGACGCACCACCCGAAGTCCTCGGAGGATGAGATCCTCGACGAGAGTGTCACCGAGGAGGAAACGGACGATGGAACCACAATCAAGACCATCATCCAGCGGTACCAGAGGTCCGACGGATCTGTTTACACAACGCACAACATCCACAAGATGTTCAGCTCCCCAGCTCCCGTGACCTTCGTCGGGACTGAGAAGGACGAGCTCGTAGACCAGAGCGTCGACGAGCAGGAGACTGAAGACGGTTACGTCATCAAGACAGTCACCGAAACCCGGAAGCGCTCGGATGGCGTCCAGTACACTGTGGAGAGGACAGAGAAGACATCTAAACACGGTCCACAAGTCCACATTGCATTCAGCACCGAGCGCTCGAGGAAGCCTGAGGACCTGGTTCACACAGGAAGCCCCGACGACACCGTGGTGAGCTCCGAGGAGCAGGAACACGAGGAAGAAGACGGTACGGTTGTCAGGACGGTGACAGAGACGGTGCGCCGCGTGGACGGGACGGAATACACGACCAAGACGGTGCTGAGGTCCAGCCCCGTCTTGGTTCCAGAACGTGAGACCAGCTACGTGATCATCAAACCCGAGAAGGGAGACGATGATGAGGAGGCTGGCTTTTTCCCGTCTCAGGACGACGAGGTTGTTTACACACGTAAGAAGGAAGAAGTCGGCGAAGACGGGCAGCCAATAACCATCATCATTGAGACGAGGCGCAGCAAGACGACAGGTGAGAGGTACAACATCACCAAGAGGGTACACACTAAGGAGGTCTTCATGACTGAAGAGGGAGAAAGGGAAGTTCCGAGACCAGTCATGAAATCTACTCTAGTAGCGAACATTGCCCCAAGCCCCACTCACGCGCCTGAAAACAGGAGGCCCGATACGACCCAGGACGAGCCAGACGATGAGCAGGACGACGTACCGTATGGGTCTGTCTCAGCGCTGAAGAGTCGGTTCATTCCAGGAGGCATCAAGAAGCCAGACACGTCGGACAAAACGAGCAAACCCGACCGACTGAACACTATGAATAAGAAGAAGTTCTTTGAGGATGCGGCCAAGAATGTGACGCCAACCAGTCCAAAATTCTCTCCTAAAAAGACGGAACCTAGAGATCGGCCCCGTGAACCGGAGAGGGAACCAAAGAGAGATTTACTTCCAGAGTTTACTGATGACAAAGCCTCAATTCAAGTGAAACTTCGCGTTGAGAAAGACGAAGCGTCTGTCGAGGATGTTGAGACACATAGAGTAACGTACCAACCTGATGAGGTCCCAGAGGATAGACCTGACAGCATTACAGAACCAAAGGATGTGGATATTAAAGATCTAGATACGGAAATAGCCAAGTTAGAGGAGGAGGAAGAGGAACGCTATGAACACAAGCCCGAGCCAGAGCCTGTAGAGGAGCCGGAGGAGGAGGAGGAGGAGCCTGATGACTTTAAGCCAGACGAAGACTATTCATCGCCGTCAGAGGAGGAACCTCAGGAGCCCCTGCGCAGAAGACCAGAGGTATCTGGGAAAACTCCCACTACGCCCAAGAGAGACGAGAAACCAAGAAAGAAACCAGAGAGTGAACCGAGGAAGAGGCGTGAAGTAAGTCCTAAGAAAAAACCTGAGGCCGATGAACCTTCGCGTAGAGTTCCCGCCACTTCCAGGAAACTGCCATCACAAGATGACTCTCCTACCCGGCGTGTCCCGGGCTATAGGGAACCTATTACTCCTAAGGACTCCACAAGACGTGCTCCGCAGCGAGGGAAACCCAGTGCCCCAGAGCCCGTAAGCCCAACCAGAACTCAGAGGACAACACCACGATCGACTGTCCCATCTAAGAAGACAATTTCCCCTGAAGGAAAACCAAGGATGAACGGCGATGTTCGACGTACACCTACAGAGCCAAGAATGAATGGAGACATCGGCAGGAAACCTGATGACAGGACTCCAAGGACAAGAAGGACAGTAGAGAAGCCCAGTGAGCCAGAAAGGCCTGCTTCACGATCGTCAAGGCTCTCACAAACTCCCAGAAAGGCTCCAACAGCAAGGTCCCCTGAGAAGCGGGAACCGGTGAGGTCCCCTGACAAGCGGGAACCTACAAGACCAGTTTCCTCTAGGGCTACCGACAGGAAGAGTCCAACCAAACCTAATGAGAAGACTCCCAAGGGTCGGCAGCCAGGCTCTGAGCCAAAGGAAAAACCAAAGTCAACACTATCCGTCCCACACCCTAAGGATCCTGTGGTTACACTTCCCGAGACTCCAATGACAGAGGATATGAAGCCTCTTCCTGTCGACGACGACCTTATGATTGAGGACGTGTCCTGTGAGCCGGATCTGCCTTATCACACCATTCACAGACCTTCCATCGTCCGGGAGCCCTCTGAGTACCAGTCCCCAGCTGACTCTCAGGAGGATGCCGCCTCTGACTCCTCCCCCGAGGAACATCCCAAACACCCTGACGAGCCATCCGATACAGAACCTCACGACACAGAACCGGAGAAGAAGACCAGAAAGAAGCCTCTGGATGAGGAACTTTCTCCTGAAGAAGATGAGTCCTCCCCCGTGAAAGAGGATTTGAGCAAACCGAGGAGATCAAAGCCTTTGGAAAGTCGTCCAGCCGACAAGGGAGTTGCTCCCAAGGATAGTGAACCGTCCCGAAGGAAACAGCCAGAAACCAAACGAACAACCAGAGACAGGCCATGGCTGATAGAGAAGCGGAACTCGTTTGAGAAGAAACCAAGCGAACCTAAGCTGTCGTCTGTGAGGCCTGATGATAGCACGAAAACGCCAGAGAGGAGGAAGCCGTACGAGAGGAAGCCCAGTGAGGAAACGATTAGAAAGCCAAGTGAGGACACCATTGAGAGGCCAAGTGAGGACACCGGGAAGAAGCCAAAGGAGGAAAGGCCCTCTGAAGACTATCCTGATGAGGAGGATTACCCATCGATTGAAAACGAAGGTAAGGAAAATGGAATACCGGAAGAAATACCTAGAGACACGCCCACGTCTCATGAGGACGTCCCGGAAGAGGATGAACCAGTGCGGAAGAAGCCGGAGGAAATACCCGCCAAACTCATTGAGGATGTTGAAAAATCCATCATCACTAAAACCGTCACCGAAAAGAATATCACCACATCTGATGTTGCAACGAGAAGGTCCGTGTTTAACCTGAGGACTTCCCAACCCGACAACAAGAGAGACAAACCTACCAGGAAACCCTCTTATGAAATTAAGGAATCAGTCAGCTCAAAGAGGTCCCTGTTTGAACAACCAAAACAAGACCCCGTCCCATCGCCCATCAGGAGACCTGTGCTAAAGTCCACGCCCAAGAAGGACGAGAAGCCTAAGAAACCAGAGGAGAGAAAGCCCGTAAAGGAACCTCGCATTGTGCCTAAATATTTCCATCCACTGGGTGACGGAGATGGAGACGAACCGGCAGATAAATCCGCCCCAGAACCGGCGGAGAAATCCGCCCCAGAGCCAGTGGAAAAATCCGCCCCAGAACCAGTGGAAAAATCCCTCCCAGAGCCAGTGGAGGAGGACATCAAAATGACCTCCAGCAAGCTGGTGATGAACGCCATGGCCGCAACCCACACAACGGTGACGCGCAAGGAACCAAAGAAACCCAAGCCGTCTGACGCTGGTGAGGAACCAACGCTGACAGATGAGGAGGAACCCGACACTGTGCTGCCTCTCAAGAAGGAGCGGTCCCCTTCGCCCATGACGAAGGAGGGCTCTCCAGTGCCGCGAAGCAAAGAAGCCTCTCCTGCCCCACGCAGCAAGGAAGGATCTCCCGCTCCCTTCACCAAAGAAGGATCTCCCAGCCGCTTCGTCACGGGGAAACCAGTTGACAGCGGGATCAACACGAACAAAATCCGCCGCATTGAGCGCACCGGTAGCAACAAGAAGCTGCTCGAGGACTTGGAGGTCTCGCGTGAGAACCTGCCACAGTACCTCCTTAGCATCGAGACCATTTTCGACGTCACTCTTCTTGAAAACATGGTGAGTCTTCCGGCGTCCCTTTAGGGTGTTTTTTTATGTAAACTATGTATAATATTGCATTAGAGTTAAATCTTTAAGTTTTACGGTTCTCAGTGATATGTATGGCATCCTAATACACATTTGTTATTTACCTGCAGTTGGAGAAGGCAGAAACATACGAAGAACGGCGTATTATTCGAGGGCAAATGCGGGTCGCCAAGCGTCCCGGAAGCCGGACCACAACCCCAGCAGCGTCCTCGCCAGCCAAGGCTCCAACCAGGCCCTCCACCACCACCTCTCAACCGAAACGTCCCACCGAACCGAAGGCGACCACCAGGCCTGAGGACTCTGAGGAGCCAAGACTTGGGGGCACCACACGAAAACCTCTCTCCAGATGTACGTTGTTTTCGCTATAGCAGGTTCCGGTGTTATCACCCGACGGTTGATAGGCCCAGGTTGCTAATATCTAACAACTTGTTTCCGCTAAATGTGGTTAAGCTGTTAAATCATTAAACCTTGGTTAACTTTGTACTGTCTACTCAATGTCAGTTGTTGCTGCTAGAGGAACCTGCAGTTATATGTTCAGATCTTGATGCCTTTGTCATTTTTGCCCCAAAACAGGAACGCTTATTACTAAAAAGAAAAAAAATTGATTTCTCCCACTAACTTTTAACACGAGTTTTGACCCACACTAGCACTACCTTCGCTGTCTATCCTGTCCCACGCCAACAAACTGTTCTCCATAAGCACCTCCTTCGATCTGAAGAACTCCTTTACTGTCTCCAATGCGGACATCACCTCCGCAGGCACGTCCTCAGCTCACGGACCAAACCCAAGGCATTCCTTCAGGAGGCAAAACTCACGCACTGACACAGAAGGGTTTGTCTTGTCTCCGGTGAGAGATAAAGACGGAAACCCCATGGTGGGAGTGAAGGGAATCACACATAAGATCAAACTCTTCCAGTGTGAGTATCGCTGGTCTTGGCCATCATGGAGGAGCATCTGTTTAGTAACGCCTCTCTTAAGGGACTTTTGGTTACCGTAGGAGGATACAGTGTTACCGTAAAGGGATACGCTGTTACCGTAGGAGGATACCATGCAGTGTTACCGTAGGAGGATACCATGCCTGTAAGGAGAGAATGTACGAGGCCCATGGATAGATTAGTTCTGTATTTGGATTTCTTTTTTCCACCCTAGAAAAAAAGGGCACATCAGTAAATAGCATGTCATCACTGTAAACCATCGAGTAAATCATCTCTTTTTTCGTGTAAAAGTTCTTTTTGATGTCAAAATATTGCCGGAATGTTTACTGTGGGTGACTTGCGTCCCCAGCCTCGTGTTGTGGATATGAGAGTGAAGGGAAACTAAACTGTTGAGGTCAGAGACGTGGCTTGGGGTCTTGGGAGAACGTCCCTAGATCTCTCAGATGAACGATCTGTCATCACCCTCAGTGTAACCTCCGCTGGGTGACTGACGAAAGACGACGATTTCGTTGACCTAGAATTTCGGTGAGTTTACTGATGTGCCCAAGTAAAACATGAGGATAGATTATTGTAAACTACCAGTACGACTAGCATGATCAGGTACCAACATAAAGAATGAGTTTTAAAGTCGCCAGTTGTCAATAAAGACGGTGAAAACAATTTGGTTTGCTAAAGCTGTCAACGGTGACCCTACGTTTGCATGGCTGACGATGTAGACTGGTCGTGGTAACTGTAGTCTTGCTAAGGAATGAATGCCTGCCAAAGACATATTGCTTGTACCTTGAGATTGATCTCTCTAACACATCCAGCTTGACTTTTCCCCTGATTGCATGCTAGACTAACCATAGTCTTAACGTGGCTACATGAGTTATGTAGTTTAAGTTTTCCTTTTTTTGTCTGTAGTTCAAGACTGTTTTGAAAGCCCGCCACTGCCTTAGGGTGATGTAAACCATCATCACTGGTGTTGTTAGTGATGTAATAGTTATGTATACACGTTACTATGACATTTGTTTACCCTGAATCATGACCCACATATTACCATTCATGTATCATGCTATTGACGTATACTAGTCTGGGAACAAAGTTAGTCTCACGGCAGCTTTGTAGTGCACGTCGCAAGGCTTGACACGTCCCACCAAGCCAGTCTTATGATGATGCTGTGTTCACCTTGGCAGCGGAGGAGCCACGCACCCGTCCGGCCACAGACGAACCTGACGAGGACGAGGTCGCCCCGGCTGACGAGGTCACCCCGACCACCAAGCCCTCCAGAAAGCCCTCTAGGGACTCCTACAAGGAGCCCGACAGAGAACCAAGTGCCGAACCTGTCGAACCCGAGGAGCCAGAGAAGCCCAAACAGCCCGAGGAACCGAGAAGGTTCGACAGGCAAGTGAAGCCTGAGGAGCCTCGAAGGTATGGCCGATTTTCGAGGCCTGAAGAGCCCAAGAAAACGGAGCCTGTTTCCAGGACTCCAGACGCCAAGAAACCCGAGAGAACACAGCCTCAGCCCACAAAAACAGGTGAGACTGGACGCTTATAACTTTCACTGTAGCAGTGATCTAAATCCACGATGTATGATTTGTTTTCTGTAAGTTTTGATTGAGGTGTTTTGTTTCAGACAGTCGTTGAATTCTTTTCATTAATAGATAAACTAACACCGAAATTGTTTAAACATGAAAAGCTGTTACTTATTTACTTACTTCCTACCCCAGGAGTTCTTTCTATTTTCATGAGGCTCCTGCAGCTCGCAGGAAGTAGGCTATCTCCGTTGGTCGAGACCGTAGGACATACTGTGTTGTGATCTTGTGTGTGTGTGCGTCTGTGTATGGAAAGAGCAGAGCAACTGAGTGGTAAGCGCTCGATGTCATCGTTGTGGCAGTTGCATCAAGGGCATGAGGGGGTCTTGGGATATGCTGGAGTGGTGTTTGTAGTGTTGTAGGGACGGGTGATGTCTGGAGCGTAGACGGGAAAATACGGCTCGTGCTTATATGGGGAGTGCTGCACCTAGTGGGTAGTATGTCTGGTAGGATGGAGTTTAAGACGGAGTTAGGAAGGCAGCTGTTTACTGATTGACTTGTTATTTCAGTGTGTCTGTGTTCTGCCATTGTGAGGCTGAGGTGAACTTTCCATCCTCCCCCTCCTGTATGATCAGTTTGCTAAAGTCAGAACAGTAGTAGGAGCGAAGCAAAGATATTTCCTCAAAGATTCCGTTCCTCACGCTGCCTCTGTAAGACAAGAAATGCAAGAACGTATAATGAAAAGTGCTATTGTTGTTCTTTAAGCGTACGAGCAGAGGCTGTGTTATCAGCGTTGTTTTTGTTACGATATCGTCAACAGCGCCATCGAACGAGCCGTATGCCGAGCCCCTGCGGTACCAGAAGGGCCAGAGCCGCACCCCGTCGAAGCCTGCGACCGAACAGACTGATGTGGACAAGATCGTGAGCGCGTATGGCGTGGGACCCACAGACGAGAACGGTGTGCCGCTCTTTGGTCTCAGAGCTCTCAAGAGACGCTCACCTCCAACCACATGTAACTGAAATATTCCTCTTCGTATGCACCTGTAACGAACTCCTTTTGACACATAAGTTTATAATAAAATTCTGGTTAGACGAGTTTAAATTTTCAGTAATTTAGGATTTTTGGATAATCATTAATATATATATTACTAAACAAAAATTTCAGAATATTATTTGATAAAGCCAGTAATAAGTATCGACCTGAAAAGATGCTAATGGAAGAATTCCAGTGTTCAGTTCAAGTGAATCTGATGTTGGTGATTTTACCGTAGGTGAAAGCACACCCAGGGAAGACCAGCCCGATACCACAGTAACCAGCGAAGAACCAAAACCTCTTGAGGATTCACATCCATCTACAAGACCAGAAGAACCCAAAGAGGAAGAATTCGAACCTAAAGATTCCTCGGGTCGACCTCTCTTTGGCCTCCGAGCTCTTCGGAAGTCAACAACTGACACCACTTCAGTAACCACAACGGAGTCAACACAAGAGAGAGTCAAGTCTTCGGGTAAGATAAAAGTTCTTATAAACCAAAAGATATAGAGGATTTATAGACTCTTATATATCCGTCACACTAGATTTAATGCAAACTTAAGATGAGGTATTGATCATCAAAAATACTTAAGTTACTCCTTTTTAATTTTCTTTAATAACACGATGATATCCATTTTCTTTGTCAGTTCTGGCCACACGAGAGACTGCATCAGTGGTGGAGAGCAGTCGTCTAGTCTCTAATATTACTAAGCGTCCTACACATACAAGTATGTTCACTACCTACCGTGATTTTATTCATTTTGGTGAAATCCGGGGTTTTAACTACGTCCTCATACTTGCTTAACGAAGTACTTACCGTTACTAAAAACTGGGATTTGAACTAGCTTACCTTTTACATGAAGTGTTGGGACAAGTGTTATCACTGAAATTTTAAGCTGTACTTAGACAAATTTAATCTAGATTTTATGCTTTTAACATTTTGACCACAAGGCTAACTTATCATAATCGGTTTAAAGAAGTAATTTAGTACTGTAATTGATGCTGCTGTAAAACTTAACAAGCTTTTCTAAAAAAAATTCATAATCAGTGAATAGGAAAATGTTATCAGGTAAGGTACGCATTCTATGCAACACATGATATTTACCAAATACCACACACCTCAGCTGAGGTCATCAGCACAGAGTCTCCCAGGGACTCGGAGAGTCCAGAGCCAGTGGATCCTCAGGAGGCTGAGAGCGAGGAGGAGGCAGAGCCCACTGAACACTACTCATCTGAAGGTAACTCCACAGTTGTCACTATACAATTTGTGCTTCACCTGAAGTGCAGACGACTAAAGTACGACTCTGATTGTACCTCGTCGGTAATTCTGATATGACTTTCCTGGAAATAGATATTTTTTCCCTTACCTCACCTTTTCCATTTTATATTCAAATAGAATTTTCTTGACGGATTTAAGTATATGATTAGGGAAGTTGCATTTAGGATTGTTATTTAACTGAGTACCACCTTCCGTAGAGGAAACCTCACCTGGTTTGGTGAGAACCCTAAGGGATTCCATGAAGAAGAAGAAAGATACACCGGAAGAATTGGAGCCAACCACTAGACGCCCTAGTGGTCAATCACCTGACCCATCCAGCCGCACTCCCGAAGATGAGGTCATCACCAGAAGATCACAACCACTGAAAGAAATATTGAAATTGCATGAATCTAAAGGTTAGTGCTTGCACAGGGAGCAAGGTTGTCTTAGGGATCATACTGGTTTTTAAACAGTCTTTGTAGTGGAAAGAAAGTGTTAAAGGAAGGAACCCATAACAATGGGCTGTTATATATTAAATGTTTTAACACCCCCGTCCTGCACGTGAGTCACAATCTTCGGTTGTATATCTGCAATATGTAGCAGTGCTCCCCATGTCCCTTCTTCCTCTATTGTGGTCTAAAGATTTATATGCTTCTGGTACACATGACACCTGGTAATGACTTGCACCTCTTAATGGCTTTGTTTCAAAAGCTAATTTTTTTCACTTCTTCTTCTTCCCACTCTTTTCTTTTTTATTGTGACCGATATGGAACGGAAAAATAATATACCCTGATCAAGGCCATCTTGTCTGAAAGGA
>JAUUDW010289128.1:0-11794 GCA_032361385.1 Panulirus guttatus | reverse complement strand
ACATTTTCAGGTATTCAGTATTCAAGCATTCTTCTCCCAATCTTCTCTTCTTTTTATCCATCCATATCTATGCAAATCTCATTTCTTCAATTTGTATAGAAAATGTATTTCTTATCATTACCAGTACAAAGGTATTGATATAACTGAAAAAATCACCTCAGATATACATTTTGTCCAAACTATCTCTCTAATAATGTGTAAATGTGCCTGAATCAGTTAACCCCTCTCGAGTTCTGCTGTGATTCGCAAATATCACCCACTTGATGTCTTATGATATATTCTGCATCCCCAAAAATCTCACCAGGCATGGCGTCTTATGCTGCAGAATGTGTCACTAAGCATATCATTGAATTTTTAATCAAATATGGACTCATATGGCATGTCTATGCTCATACATGATGGATACTTAGTTGCTTAGATTAGTGGGCAAAATATGGATCTCAGTAGCTACCAACCATGTCACTTATTCCCCAGTCAAAGCAAGCCAGTTATTTGCCACTGAGGTGCATATCTTTTTTTACCCAATTACTTGCCCTGTTGAGTATTACTTGGATTACTTGTTGTATTGACTGTTTACTTTTCCCTATTGTTCTGTTATGCACAGACAGAACAGTGTGAAGAGTGGCAAGTGTGTAGGTATTTTTGTATTCTGAAAAATAAAAAAAGTGTGGAAATAGAGGGATATCATGGAATGCATTCTAGGCACTGTGCTCTTGCCTGTGAAGAGATCTTGCAAATGAAGTGTAATCATGCATTAGTGGCAGGAAAATTTCACTAACCTCCAACAAAATAAATCGCATGTTATTTGAAAGTTATTTTTATAGCTATAGTGATGAATTGTATGTGCTTCCGGTATGAAAGTGATGCCTGTAGTGAAATGGGAGCTCAGGTTTGTTCAGTACTAACATAAATACTGGAAAAAATAAGATATGAAAGCTACACCCTCCCAGCAACTTCACCATCACACATTCATCTCATTATCAGGTGAGGGGTTCCCTCATATTTTCATCATTAATCAAACTTAAAGCAACTGTGGGCATTGCTAAGGTAAGTGTGAGTTTTATAGTCAAGATTTATGTGATGTGTAAAACAGACAGACAGGGACAGAAAAACTATTTGTATTGCATATGTTGCTTATGAAGTAGAAAGTTATTCCATTTGCATTTGCTTTTTCAGATAAACTTTAAATATTTCATAAATGTGAAATGGTAGAAATAAATACAGTGTAAAATACTTTAGTATTGCAAAAACTGAAGTACAATATGTGTGGATAAAAAGTACTTCTTTAAATATGAAAACTAAAAGCCAAGTTATCAAAAAATACTTTTACTGCATGTGTAGCAATCAGCTGCATGCGAGGGGTCTGCTTTCTGTGAGTCTATGGGAGAACAGGATGAGTCATGGGTGCCTTAGTGACACATTCTACACCATTGGCCCCTGAGAGGGTTAAGTTGCCACTACATAAATCTGTTCTTACCTAAACTAAAAATTTGATTATTGATTATTGGTATGTTTTGTGTAATCTTTTCTTGTTATAATCTCTGTGATTTATTGTTAATTTTTTTAAAGTTGTATTGTTCTTAAAGTTTGTAAAATTACCAGCAGCACCTGTCAGTGTTGTGAAGGTCAGGGGGGCACTAGCAACACTGCCTCCACTTGTGTGAAAAACACTTTTTTCTGCCTCATCTTGGTTAGTTTTCAGTGATGGAAGAGTCATTGTCCATAATGTCAATCTCCACATGATCAGAAGACAGATCATTATCTAATAATAATAATTTAGGATCATCTTCCTGTTACATTAATCAAGCTAAAAGATGCTCAATTTCCTCCTCAGAAAGCTCATGAGAATGTGCTGTATTGGCATGGCTGGATGAAAACTGCCTGTGGGGAGAAATTATCTATCATGCTATGTCAGCATGGGAACCACCTGGCTTAGCGGACAGCCTTGCAATACAGGTGAGAAACTCAATGCATGAATTTACATTGATGAATCGCTCGGTCCTTGTAAATATCTGTCCAGAGAAGATAAGGGTTAAATGGCAGGCATGGATTGGAAATTCCATCAAAGAATGTGCAAAAGGTTAAAGAATATGTTTCATGTATGAAATGATAGATTGGCATTCAAAAGTAACAGATAATAAACGGCAAAATATATTATTACCTTCGTTTTGGGTTGGTCCAGTTTAGTACTAAGCAGATGCATTGAGGGAGTATGTATGATGTACCTGACAACTCTTGATTGTTACTGTACAATCCCAGGACCAGGACCTCCCATACAGAGGTTCCTGTAATCCCAAGGCTTTGGTGCAGTTAGTTATAGGAACAGGATGGGCATCTTTGAAGTGAGAAGTTCTTTGATGAGTTGAGTTCTTTTTCAGCAATTGATGATGATACAGCCAAACCAAAGCAGACAGGGTCTGATAAATGTTCTTGATATGAGAACACATGGAAATGATGTTTCTTTCTTTTTACTGAGCTTGTTTTACCCTTGTTGTTATAACAGTGTTGGTGGAAAATAACACAATATATTTTGAATTATTACAGATGAAAAATGTGTACCTGTGTACTTACACATAAGTACCTATGAGGAGATTTTACTTACCTGGGGTTTACTGTGTACACAACTTTCAAGTGGGCAGCGGTGCACTTGTATTGTTGATCGTAAGGGTTTTGAGGAAAACATATTTTCCCATGCATTCTTAATGATTGTAGAGACCTCAATAGTATACCGATGATATGATACGTCAGCTGGATATTCAAAGTGAAGGGGGAAAATTTAGAATATCAGTTGATATCAGCTGCTTTTTTCCTAAGATAACAACATTTGATGTTGGCTGCTGTTTGAGGGTTGAATAATATCCTCTCTCGTGGTAGCTGCTAGGAAGATTGACATGTAATCTAAAGTTAAGGTGGTGCTATTATAAGGTTGGATTAAGCAGCAGAATAAGACTGTTTACATAGTCAATAAATGACTTTAAAACAGAGCTGGTAATAGGTCACTGTAATGGGCTTAGGAAATTTATTGTTAGAGCTTTAGTATTCTTTGCTTGCCCCATCAAGGTTTAGAAGTCTTTTATATCAAAAAATTTTTTTATATACATATATATATTTTTCATATATTAACAACAGACAGTTAAATGTGCTCTGTTTCCATCTGGCTTAACATAATATTGTAAAGGAAGCTTGAGTTTTACTCATGTTCTGTCTTGAAGCTACCTCCCAAAGTATTTACAATATTTGGGTTGAATTTTAGTTTCTCATTTTAAGGAAATGATTCATTCTTGATACTTGAAATGTTTTTTTTTATGCTAACATAAGCTTATTGTTTTAACATACAGAACCTTAATTATTCATTGTAAGACTCAGCAGTATTATATACTATACTTTTCATTGGGTGGCATGAAAATTTCCCAACAAAATGACTCAGTTTATTCAGGTTTCCTGAAAGTAACTGTACCTCACTGTAACAAATAAATTTTCTTTGCTTAAAAATTTTTAAAGCTTCATTCCATGAATCAACAGAGCTGTTGTTTCTGTATAACTAACTGGGATGTATGTCATTCAGGGACTGAAAAGTTATTATCTGATTAATTTCACATACTGATCTGAGGAACGTAGTCCCAAGGAAATGTACACAGAACTTACGCAAAATGCCCATATTTGTACTGTGCCTGTATTGAAGAAAATCTGTTTGGACATTGTCTTTAATGAAACGGCTGGTTCAGTCTACAATTTCTTTATTGTACAGTACTGATAGTTAAGGTTCTGCATTAATACAAAAATTATGGGTTGATTAGAACTGTTCTTTTTAGGAGGAAAAAAAAAACAGCTGAGATGAAATTTTATTTATTCTATATATACAAACCAACTCATCTCTTTTTATTAATAATCTGCATAATAATAAAGTCATGTATATCCTCCTTATGAACATGAGGTTTCAAAAGGTTACAGGTGTTGCTCATACATTTTGAACTGCATTATAGCAGGTCTTCCTAAGTGAGTCAACAAGTTTTATTAAGAGTAAAATTATACTTCATATAACCAACATTTATTGTAGTACAAACAATACTGGTTGGATAAGGCTTTATTAGTAGGGTCTTATTTTATGGGTTATTGGAGTTGAAGCCTTCTGTGTTGAAGCTTTAACATTCTTTCTATTTATTGTACTTTTTAAGTGAGAGAGTTTTCAGATGACAATGATTATTTTACATCACTTTCAGTATTGTACTTTAATGGAATAATTCATATGTATTGGGATAAATATAAAGTCTAAAGTTTAGACTTCATTACATTATCTTGAAAAATTACTTGTATTATACTGATGGCAAAGTAATCTCTCATTGCAAATTTAGCTTCTGTTAGCTGTATATATGTCAGAATAACATACCAAGGTGTCCTTTGTTTTACAGTTTAGTTTATCATGTGACAAATCCACATCATCTGACGTTCAAAGGTAATATTTTCATTAAAGATGTATCTATCAAAAGAAATAAAAAACATTTTATTTGACATGATTATTCTTCGTATCTATTATTGATGATATTGCAGCAAAATACTTTGTAAGCAAATTGGAAATTTTCTATAGAACATTAAATCTGACCAATTGTCAACAGCCTTTTTCATTAAAATCTCACTTAGCATCATATAGTCAATTACTTTTGACTTTTAGCAAGATTGGATTATTAGAATGTACAATATGATATGATGAGGTACAATATTCCTGTCATTGATGGTTAGAAGTAAGCTCTAGTAGCCTTAGCAGTGATATGAAAGGTGTGTGTGAATAAATTATTTGCTATGATAAAAGGGCTTTATTTACCTTTTTTCAGTAGGTTAACCTTTCATTATGGTTGTTAGTTATTAAAAGATACAGAAAGAATTTGATTTTTAATATTCAGCCATGATGTACCTCAGTCAATATATGTTCTATTCATTTAAAATGCTATTAGACTACTTGATTTAAATTAAGGTTAACTCAGTTACAGTAACCTATAAGAAGAAAAATTCATCATTACTACGTGTTTGGATTACATCTGGAGGTTATTAGCAGGTTGGAAGTAAATACTTAATGTGGGTAAGTTTTTCTATATGGAAGGCATCCAAAGCTTAAGGAAGCAATTCTTCAAGAAACTGTGGGTTTCACTTCTTAGCCTGCAGGGCTGTGGCTAGGGACACCTGCTCTGCAAATTGATCCTTACAACAGATCTGTGGAGCCTCAGGCAACAGCAGTATGCCTAAAACTACTTTTGATAAGATGGATGAATAAAACAGTGGGTGGAATAGGATGGAAATTACAGTCATTTTACAAAGTATTTTATAGATAAGTTTGTGCAAGACAAGGCTAAGAGGTAATGGAAACATTCAATTGAATGGGATGAAGTGTGAGAGATCAGGCCTGCAACATGTTATATATGCACATTAGGAAAGGTGTGACAATGTTAATGAAAGGTAGATCAGTTCAAGAATTGGTTGCAAAATTAAAGTGTGATGAAGTGATTTATGGTTCCATATGCACCATTTAGTGATATTGAAGTCGTTAAAGATAATTATTCAAATGAAAAGTAGAAACAGTTGTTAAGAGTTAGATCAAGAGCACAAACAATGATTGGTAATGTAAATGGATGGGTAAAACAGAACTGACAGGAAGAGTAATATAGAGATGTGGAGTTCCAAGTGAGGATAATCATGAAAGACTACTCTGTGTATGTGTATATATACAGCAATCCCTCGATGTTACATACCAATAGGGGGGAGGGGATGTCTGTTAATGCTGAAAGTCCATTAAATTGAATGCAACCATTTTTTGATACAAAATACAGTTCAAAAGCTTTCCTCCACCTCCTCTATCACTTCAGACGAATGTTGAATTGTTTGGATCACAAAAGTACTTAATAAATAAAGTCACAAGTCTCCGTATAAAACCAGACCGCACGATAGCCGAGGCAAACTTTGACAGAAACAAAGTGAGTCTACCCCACACTGCCAAAAATAAGTGTGATATGAAATGTGCATGGTGCGGCATTTGGGATTTATTTTTTTATTTTTTTCAATTATTATTAATCAATGTATCATCATATGCCCAATTTGTTAAATCGAGGGATTAATGTATAAATTTATTTATTTATAAATTTTATTATACTTGATTGCTGTTTCCTGCATCAGCGAGGTAGTGCCAGGAAACAGATGAAGAAAGACTCATCCACTCATATACACACATATATACATATGTGCACATATATGCACAATGTATACATATACATATATACATACATACACATGCATATACACATATATGGCCGAGAGTGTTGGCAAGCTGACGTTCACTCCATCCTGGGAGTGATGTCGACATTTAAATTATCTTGTTGATTATTGGCACCTGAAGATGTGGATTGTCTCCATGAAACTAGTAGTGCCCCATGTATAGATAACTACAAGTTAAATGAACTTTAAGAACTCCTACTGAAGTGCGATTTCACCTTCATAAATGCCATCATGGACTAGAGTGATATTTTTACAATATTCATACTTGCTCGCCTCCATCCATTCATGATACCACTCTGCCCCACAGGAAAAAGCATTGCCACACCCTGCATCAGTGAGGTAACGCCAGGAAACACTTTCCATGCTTTACCCAACGTTTCACATGCCCTGGTTCATCCATTGACAGTACGTCCACCTAAGTATACCACATTGTTCAATTTCACTCTATTCTGAGCATGCCTTTCACCCTCCTACATATTCAGGTGTCGATTGCTGAGAATCTTTTGCGCTTCATCCTTCCACCTCCAATTTGGTCTTCCACTTCTTCTTGTTCCCTCCACCCCTGACACATATATCCTCTTTGTCAACCTTTCCTCTCTCATTCTTTCCATACGTCCAAACCATTTCAACAAACCCTCTTCTGCTTTCTCAACCTCTTTCTTTTTATTACCACACATCTCTCTTACCCTTTCATTAATGACTCGATCAAACTACCTCACACCACATATTGTCCTCAAACAGTTCATTTCCAACACATCCACCCTCCTCTGTATAACCCTATCTGTAGCCCATGCCTCACAACCTTATATTATTGTTGGAACTACTATTCCTTCAAACATACCCATTTTTGCTCTTTGAGATACCGTTCTCTCTTTCCACACATTCTTCATCACTCTCAGAGCCTTCACCCCCATCTCCACCCAATGACATGTCTGCTTCCATGGTTCCATTCGCTGCCAAGTCCACTTCCAGATATCTAAAACACTTCAATTCCTCCAATTTTTCTCCATTCAAACTCACACTCTAACTAACCTGCCCCTCTACCCCGCTAAGATTAATAATCTTGCTTTTATTCACATTTGATTTCAACCTCCTTTCACACACTCTTCCAAACTCAGTTACCAGCTTTTGCGGTTTCTCACTTAAATCTGCCACCAGTGCTGTGTGATCCGCAAACAACAACAGATTCACTTTCAACTCCCCGGCATCCCATCTATAAACAAATTAAACAACCAAGTGTTGCTCGTACTCACCTACATAATTGAACGCGACTGCAAGTGTTACTCAACATAGAACAAATATTTATCGGCACACTGCAAATGTTGCTGAACATAACTGCAAGTGTTTCTCAACATGACGAGAACTGTTTCTTATCAAGACTTCAAGAATTTCCCACAAAACTGCATGCATTACTGAAGACAATTGTTCCTTGTCGTAATTTAATTGGAAGTGTTCCTTAAACATGACCACGAGTGTTCCTGTACACGCATGCCAATGCTCCTTATACTGCACACATATGTTGTGATTATGTGTTCAGTGCTCCTTGCACAGGACAACATACCCCACGCTTGCGGGTTAATGAAATTACAGGAAAAAATACATTCCGACACGTTCATACATATATTTCTGAATACACACACACACACACACACACACACACACACACAGACAGACAGACACACACACACACACACACACACACACACACACACACACACACACACACACACACACACACACACACACACACGCATACCCAAATACACACACACACACTCAAAAGCAGAAAAATATCAATATGCAGATTGATGTTCCTTAACACGCTTAAGAACATATCTTAACATGGGTTCAAGTGTACCCCAGGACATACATAACCTGAATTCAAAATAATGTTTCCTGCCCGCCGGACATGCTTGACCGCCACGAGTGTGAATGTGGAGCATACTGAGGAAGGGGAGGAGGAAGGACGTCCGGGACACTTTAGTTTGAGGGTATATCTGGTGTACGTGGCTGGCCTGACGGTACAGTGTGAGTGTACCTGGCCGGCCTGATGCTATCCATTGTGAGGGTGCACCTGAATGTACCTGGACGGCCTGACGTTACCTACTGTGAGGATGCTACTACCTGTATTGTATTTGGCAGGTCTGCTGGTAACCAGTTTGAGGATGCTACATGAATGTACATTGCCGGCCTGACGGTACAATGTGTGGGTCTACCTCAGTGTACCTACGCGACCTTGCGGCACCCAGTGTGAGGGTTCTCCCTAATGTAACTGCCCGGCCTTGCGGTACTCATTGTGAGGCAGTACCTTGGTGTACCTGGCCGGTCTGACTGTACCGTGTATGAGGTAGTAACTTGGTGTACCTCGCCGATCTGACTGTACCAAGTGTGAGGTAGTAACTTGGTGTACTTGCCCGATCTGACTGTACCTAAGTGTGAGGCTATACCTGAGTGTACCGGGCCAGCCTGACGGTAACCAGAAATAACCGCCAGCTTCCTCCGTAACTCAGGCGTCGAGTGAGCAATAAATGCCGTATGGAGTGTGTACGGCGTGCGGCAGAATGACCTCACGTTTAGTTCCCTCCTGTTGTGGAGTATTACTGTCCCATGTTCCTGTCCAATAATCTATTTTATGGATCAATCCCAATTCGTGCATAAAAAAAAGAGCCTTTAGACTCTGTAGTCACCATAAATCTCATTAGCTTTAGGCAAGTGACGCGGGGAACCTCGATAATCTGTGCGCCCAGGCAAGGAGGTAGGGCGCTGCTCCTCGGCCGGAGAGGTGGTCAAGGTAGAATTCCAAAACACTTGGAGAGGAATGCCTGGGTGACAGGGCGGGTGAGCAGAATCACCACCTTATCCGCCCAGCCAACACTTTCATGGCCAAGAGAATGTTTACACTTGAGAGATTTTCTTTTGTAGGGAGTTAAATGCTGGAAATGGTGGCGTTTGGAACGGTTGGCTTGGTCTGACTCAACCTTGGAGGGCTATGTCCAACTCCGGGTTGGCAGTGGCCACGCATTCCCAGTTCAGAATCGTTGTGAGGGTAAATAAATGACTCTGAATGATTCGACAGGCATGTGATTAACTTTTAATGGCTCTGAAAGTTGATGCCTCATTATAATTCACCTTCAGTAATAGATAGTTCCTGGTGGATTACGTATGGTTTGTCCTCCTGTTCTTGTTGTTCATCGTGAGAGGTTGTTCATCTGCCTGAGCTACTGAGCCGTGGCCATGACACACCATCATAGGCTGTGACACCATCGGCGTGGCCGACCACACGGTTTTATTCCACTCCGGTGTGGAAGATGTTGTGGTAATCATTTCCTCGACTTGCTCAGCCAGTAGCCAGCCAAGCAAACAGCACCGCTAGTATTATTGTTTTGCATACAGTTTTGTGCAGTTGCATGAGTCACTGGTGTGATGTGTGTTTATATTATAACGCAACGACTATATACATCCACTTATCCGCTGGGTGTTTGTGGCTCTATCAACATGGTTACATGGTCAAGTATAGATAATGAACTGCTGATCATCAGTTGGATACTGTCTGTTTCTTAGGTAGTCTACCAAGTCTGTGTCGAATCTACATATATTCTTAAATGTTCGAACGCACTTCCCACTACCCATACGGACACCCTGGCTATCACCTGGAACCAGAGGGTGTCGGAAGTATAAATGTCCCCAGGAGGGTCCTTTACCATGGTTGAGGACCCTGGCAGGTCTTCAGTCGTCGCTTTTAATCCCAGATAATCCTGACTGCGGGCGAGAGAGTGTGGAAAGTTGAGAGTGAGAGGAACAAACACTCAAGTGTGGTCCCGGTCATTGGTGTACTGGCTCACTCTCACAGCGCCCCTCTCTCTTGGACCTTCCTGTGGGAGGGTGGGAGTTAGTACTGCTTTAGCTAAAGTCTTGCTTAACATGTCTGTTATCTTATTTCTTTCGATTTTGATTAATGAACATATAAGGACAGTTATTTTCGGTATTAGGTACACGGTATAATGCACACAGTGCATATAATGTATACATCGTCTCCCACTGTCCAGTAGGATGGTCCATGCTGTCTCCTCGACGCCTGCCTATCCTTGTAAGACAGTGCATTAGAAGAAGGCTAATTGTATGAAAAAAGAACAAACGGGAGCATCAGTGAATGGAACAAATGGGGAAGTGGTAACTGTCAGAAATCATATGAAGAGTAGATGGAGTAAGTATTCTGAAGGATTGCTGAATGTGTTCGATGATAAGATTGCAGATGTGGGATGTTTTGGATGTGGAGGTTTGCGAAGTGAGAGTCATGGGAATTGCTTTGGTGAAAGCAGAAGAGGAAGTGAAAGCCTTGCCTAAGATGAAGTACGGCATAGCGGCTGAAGTGGATGGGATTGCAGTTAAATTTCTTGAGAACGGGGTGATTGTGTTGTTGATCGCTTAGTTAGGTTTTCCAGTGTATTTATGGCTCATGGTAAGTTGCCTGAGGCCTGGCGGAATGACTTTATAGTGGCACTGTATGATGACAAGGGGTACAAAAGTAAATGTTCAAATTACAGAAGCGTAAGTTTGTCGAGTGTACCTCGTAAGTTGTATGGGAGTTTTCATCGACAGGATGGTGTCATGCTTAGAGTTTTAGACTGGGAAGGAGCAGTGTGGCTTCAAGAGTTGTAGAGGATGCGTAGATCAGATGTTTGCTTTGAAGAACGCGTACATGAAATAATTTGAGAAACAGGACTTGTATGTAGCTTTTATGGATTTTTAGTGAGCGTATGATAGGGTTGACAGATATGCTTTTTGAAAGGTTGTGCGAATATTTGGTGTGGAAGGAAAGCTGTACGAAGCAGCGCACACTCGAGTGTGTGCGAGTAGGAAGAGAGGAGGGTAAGTGTTCTAGGTAACAGTGGGTCTGCGTCAGGGGTGTGTGATGTCAACATGGTTGGGAGGTGAACGTAAGGGTCTTGGAGAAAGGAGCAGTTCTGCAGTCTGTGGGGAGTGGGATGCCTGGGAAGTGGGTCAGTTTTTGTTTACCGATGACACGGCTCTGGTGGCAGATTCGAGTGAGAAACTGCAGAAGTTGGAGTCTGAGTTCAGAAGAGTGTGTGAAAGGAGAAAGGTGAGACTAAATATGGGTAAAAGCAAGGTTATCAGGTTTAGCAATGGAGAGAGGTTATTTGGAGTGTGAGCCTGAATGGGGAGTGTTTTTTTTTAAGACATCTGGGAGTGGATACGACAGCGAATGAAGCTATGAGACCTGAAGTGGATCATAGGGTGCAGAGGAGGGTAAAGGTCCTGGGTGCATTATGGAATGTTTGGAAAGAGAAGTCATTTTCTTCAAGGGTAAAGATGAGTATGTTTGACTTTACAGTAATCCAGTCTATGTTGTATGGATGTGAGGCGTGGGTATGAGGAGGGTTATTCGAATAAGAAATGATAGGGTGAGAGAGAGGTGTGGTAGTCAGAGAAGCATGTATGAGAGACTTGAAGAGGGTGTGATGAAATTATTTGGAGATATGTAAGTAAGGATGACATAGAAGGTATACATGTC
>JAUUDW010289019.1:3550-13652 GCA_032361385.1 Panulirus guttatus | reverse complement strand
TGGAAGCTGATTATGAAGCTGGATCACCAGGCAGGAACAAGGGGGAAATACCTTTAATGGATTGATTAAGTTAGTGAGATGAAACAAAGGACGCATGTTACAGGAGCCTTTTCCACATGGGTTAAGGTGACCAGTGGATCGCCACAGGGTTCTACTCTGGACCATTACTCTTTTTGATATGTGTAAATGACTTGCCTGAAAGTGTGTACTACTTTCTGAATATGTTTGCAGATGATGCCAAAGTTATGAGGGAAGTGGAAAGTGAGGAGGTTTGTTTACTTACAAGGGGATCTAAATAGACTCCAAAATTGGTCTGAACATGGTTGATGATATTACATATAAGCAAATGTAAAGTAATGAGGATGGGACAAAGTGAAAGATGGCTTCAATATGAGTATTATGTAATATAAAATAAGCTTCAGGTTTCTGTGATTGAGAAAGACTTGGGAGTCGACATGATTCCTAAACTGTAGCCAGAGTCCCATATCAGGAGAATAGTTAAGGAGAAAAACTGCCAGCTGGCAGATATCAGTATAGCCTTCAAATGTATGGTTAAAGAAATATTTAGCAAGTTATTCGTATCCTACATAAGGCCAGAACTAAAATATGCTTCTCAGTTATGATCACTGCACCTAAAGAAGCATAAAGAGCTAATAGAGATAATCCAGAAGATGACAGAGACAGCACCAAAATTTGAATGGCTAAGTTAAGGGGAATGGCTGGAGGTTTTAAGTTTACCTATCTTGGAAGAGAGCAGAGTGAAGGGTGACATAATAACATCCTTTAAGTTTTAAAAACAGATCGATGACATGGACAGTGAACAGTTCTTTGAAAGATGTAGGGATAGAACTACCAGAGGATAGAACATTAGATTAAGTAAGAATTTGTTCAAAAGGATGTAAAGGAATTATTTTATAGTATGAGTAGTGGATGAACAGAACAGAATGACTGTAGAAATAGTTAATGCATACTGTGTACATAGATTTTAGAGGTTGTATGTTAGTAGAAAATATTCTAGAGATGGAGCCCCCACAAATGTAAGACTCACTCCCTGTACAGTACAAATAGGTAGTTACACACACACACACACATACACACACACAACACAGTTTTAGGGGAAAGGAATAAGTCTGTCAATTATACCAGGAAAAGTGTATGCAAGAGTGTTGATAGATGGAGTGATGGGTGTGACTGACTGCAGAATAAGTAAGGAGCGTGGAGGTTTAGAAAAGGTAAGGGATGTATGGATAACACTTTGTGGTGAAAATGACTATAGAAAAGTATGTAGCAAAAGGTAAGAAGTTGTATGCAGCTTGTATGAATCTGGAGAAAGTGTATGACAGTCAGGTAAAATGATTTATTGGATGTGTTAAAGATATATGGGGTAGGGGAACAACTGTTGGAAGGTGTGAAAGCCTTCTATAAAGTAGCAAATGCATTTGTAAGAGTGGGTGAAGAGGTGGCAAAAGTTTTGGTATACATGTGGGTGTGAGGCAGGGCTGTGTGATGTAATTGTGGCTTTTCGACTTACATATGGATAGAGTCATAAGAGGGATAAAAGTAAAACTTGGGAAACGAGATGCAGAGATGGAGTGTGGTGGTGAGGTCTGGTGGCTAGTGACAGGCCTGTTTGCGGATGATACGGTGTTGTTTACTGAGAGCAAAGAGGAGTTCCAAAAGGTTGTAAGTGTCTTTTATGAAGTATATAAGTATAGGTGATTGAAGGTAAATATGAGTAAAAAAAAAAGTAAAGTGATAGTGTTTAAAAGGAAGTAGAGCAAAAGTATAGATTTTTCAAAGCTCCATAGAGTGAAAGAAGAGAATGTACTAAATCGTGCCGTAGATGTGAGGGGAGAAAGACTAGAAGACAGTAAGAGATTTTAAGTATTTAGCAGCTATCTTGGGTAAGTTTGGTGATATGGAAGGAGAGATAAGGGAGAATGCAGTACAAGGTAGAAGAGTCATTGGATCCCTTAATAGAATAATGAAGGGTAGAGATATAATTATGGAAGTGAAGAAAGGATTAATGGACAGCATTGTCCTCCCAACCCTGACCCATGTAGCTGAAACATTGACATGGAATGAGTCATAGAGGTCAAGAACCCAGTCTGTGGAAATGAGCTTTCTGAGAGGTTCATGTAGTACAAGTAGATGGAATGTAGAAAGAAATGAAGGGGTGCATGAGACATGTGGTATGGCAGGAAATGCAAAGGGAGTGAACTGTGGAGTGGTAGAGTGGTTGAAATGTTATACTTTGAGGTGGTGTCAGCATGTGGAAAGAATGCAAGTTTCCATGGAAAGTATATGATAGGACAATTAAAGGGGATGGTGTGAGAGGAAGACCACCTGTGACATGGAGAAATAGAGTTGAAGAGTACTGTAGGGAGAGAAATGGTGGAAGAATACATGGAATGGTGGATGCAAGGGAGGCATATAACTACAGGAATAATAGGGGACTCTTTTGCTTTGACCACTCGCTTTATGGGAGTTCCTGGAGTGAACAGACGTCAGAGATATAGATAGATAGATAGGAAGTCATGTGTAACAAACCTCTTTGATTTCTATGAGAGGGTGAGCTCTGTCTTAGATTTATGGGATGGCTGGGTAGATTGTATGTATTGCATGGGAGTCTGATTAAGAAGCTGGATCAACAGGCAAAGGTAAGGGGCAAACTCCTTCAGAGGACAGAAGATTATCTGTGTGAGGGAGCAAAGGACATACATCAGAAGAGTCTTCTCAAAATTAGTTATGGTTGCCAGTGGAGTGCCACAGGGATCTCTTCTGTGACCAGTACTCTTCTTGATGTATGTGAATGACTTGCTAGAAGGAACAGACTCCTACCTTTTTTTCTTTTTTTCATGTTGAAATCTCCAGTCATGGATAAAAGTCCACGTCAAGGCCAGGCCTTAATCAAAATATAGAGAGAATTGAGAAATGGGATAAAAAAGATGGTAAAGTACTTAAAAATTCTTTTAAAAATGAAAGACCTGTGTTTTGAAATGAGCCAGGTCATAGGTATTGCAAAAGACATGAGAAGGTAGAGAGTTCCAAAGCTTCAATGCGTAGGGAAAGAATACATTAGCAGATGATGCAAAGGTCATGAAGGAACTGAAAAGCTTTAAGACACTAAAACTGGTCAGATACATGGTTGCTTAAGTGCAATACAAGTAAATGTAGACTAATGAGGATTGGTCACAAAAAGGCCTCAATATGCTTATCATCAATCAGGAAACAAGATGCAAGAATTTGTGTGTGTAAAGACTTTAGTGTCAACATTGTCAATGACCTGACACTACTGTGCTGCCTTAGAAGATTACTTAAAGAGTCTATCTATAAATATTAGTATAGAATTAAAGTTCATGGATAAGAAAATATTTAGGAAGTTGTTCACATCATATGCAGGACCAGAAGTAGAATGTGCTTCTCAGATGTGGTCACTGCACCTAAAGAAGCGCAAAGAGCTAAGAGTGGAGGTCCAAGGGAGAGCAGAATTGAGAGAGCTAAGCTACAGGGAAAGGCTAAAGGCTTTAGATTTCCCCTCTACGGAAAGGAGAAGAGTGAAGGGGGATCTGGTCTTAACGTTTTAAATTTTTGAAACATTGATGATGTAGACAGTGAACAGTTTTATGGGAGATGTAGGGTCGGAACAGCCAGGTGACATAACATGAAACTGAATAAGAAATATGTTAAAAAAGATGTGAGGAAGTACTTTTATGATATACGAGTGGCGGATGACATTTATAATGTAGACAGCATACAGAAATTTTAGAAGTTGTATGATAGAGAATGTTTAAGAGATGGGGTCCTATGAGTGTACAACTCCCTCCTAGTCACAGAGAATATTTAAGAGATGGGGCCCTATGAGTGTACAACTCCCTCCAAGTACAGTTCAAGTAAGTAATTACAAGTAGGTAATTACACATGCTATTCACACAGCTGTTGTAGTTAGAGGTCCAGGAAATGGTTCCTGTTTCTTTCAAGATTTTGGAGAATCTACTGCTCATGAAGCCTATTATGTATAAGTTAGGGAAAGAGTAGAATATGAAGTGGTCCCTTAGTGGTATAAGCATTAGATATTCTGTCATTTGAAAATGGAAGTTATCTTGTGAACATCTTTGTTGAGAAATGTTTATACCTTGCAAACATGTTTTTCAGCACAAGATGATCCACAGGTACAAATGGATGAGAAATGATGGAAGAGAAGAGCAGAAGGCTTTGATTGACTTTGTAGCACTTGATGACAGATTGAGAAAGGCCATGCTAGATGCTAGGTTTGTGATAGGATTCTTTGGAGAGACTGACCATTTCACAGTTCTTGTGGGGTTAGGGATCAGGGAGAAGTGGAGGTATGGTGTAAGGAAGAAGGGGAAGGTAAATGTGTTGGCAGGCAAGATGAATCAGAAGAGATGCAGGGAGGAGGATGAAAGGAAGGTGACCAAAAGTTTAGGTGGAAGTGCAGTGAATGTAGGAATGCAGTCATGTGTGAATGACAAAGTGGAATGTTAAGAAGCTGGTAGAGGAAAGCAAAGAAAGAATATATGAAGATTTTGAAAGACAGTTGACTGAAAAGTTAGGGAATAAAAGAAATGAAGTGGAAGGAGGTAAGAAATATGAATAGGTGGATGCAAGAGGGGGAGTGTTAATGTGAGAAGTTAGGAAGGGGAGTTGCTGAATCAAAAGGAGGAAGTGCAAGGAAGATGGAGAGAATATTTTGAAGAACTGATGAATATGAGAGAAGGTGATGCAGCAACAGTTACATGCATGGGTTTGGAGGGTGGAAGGAAGAGGATACAAGTGCGAGAACCTATAGCAAAAAGAGAGGTAAGAAGGGCAATAATGAGGCTAAAGGTAGGAAAGGCACCTGGAATGGATGGAATTACACCTGAGATGCTGAAGTATGAAGGAGCAAGTGTGAACTGAATACAGAATAAATGAGGAGCCAGGGGGTTTAGGAAAAGGTAGGGGATGCATGGATCAGATTTTTGTGATAAAAATGACTTTAGAAAGGTATTTAGTGAAAGGTACGAAGTTGTATGCAGCTTTTATTGATTTGGAGAAATCATATGACAGAGTCAAGTGGAATGCTTTATGGGATGTGTTAAGGACATATGTGACAGGACAACTGTTGGATGGTGTGAAAGCCTTGTATGGAGTAGCAAATGCATGTGAAAGAGTGAAAGGAGAGTTGAGTGAAAGGTTCAGTAGACACGTGGGTGTGAGGCAGGACTGTGTGATATCACTGTGGCTTTTTAATATACATGTATAGATGGAGTGATGAGAGAGATGAAAGCAAAACTAGGGAAAGTGGGTGCAGAGATGGAGGGTGGCAGTGAGGTATTGTGGCTAGTGGCAAGCATGTTTTTGGATGATACTGTGTTATACGCTGAGAATGAGTAGGAGTTATAAAACATTGTGTGTTTTATGATATGTGTAAGCATATAAGTGCAAGTAAAAGTAAAGTCACATTGCTTGCAAGGAAACAGTGAAAGTATAGATTTTGCAGATCCATATAGAGTGAAAGAAGAGCATGTACTACTAAACTGTGTTTTGGATATGAGAAGAGGAAGACTGGAAGAGATGAGAGAATTTAATTATTTAGGAGCTGTCTTGGGTAAGTTTGGTGATAAGGAAGAGAGCAGTACAAGGTAGAAGTCATTGGGTCCCTTAATAGAGTAATGAAGGGTAGAGGTGTAACTATGGAAGTGAAGAAAGGATTAAGGGACAGCATAATCCTCCCAACCCTGACCTATGCAGCCAAAACATGGGCATTGAATGAGTCACATGAAAATACAAATGAGCAAATGTTTAAGGATGTTTAAGGAAACTTGTGAAGGAGCAAGGTCAGAGGATTACACAACTAGAGCAAGAGTTAAGAAAACTGAGGAAGCATTTCAAGAATCATGAAGGCAGTGATGAGACTAGAGAGGAACAGAAACACAGTTTAATGTAGGGTTCAGGAGATACAAAACCTCAGAAAAGATGAAGCCATCAAAAAGCAAACAAAGTCTAATGTGTCTTCTCAGGATGTACTAGAGGCTCTGCAGTCAGAGGAGAGAACTTAAATTTATGCATAAAAATCTATTGACAGTATTGGTCAAGGAAATGAAGGAGCATTACTGGGAGCCTTTCAGAGGGGCAGAGGACAGAAATGCGTGCTGAATCTATTGAAATGATATTGAAAGCTGTTCAGGTGGAGAAAAGGACGAACACACACTCACAGGTTGATGAAAGTAGAGGGCAGGGAAGATCAGAAGCAGCAAATTCAGAAGCTGATAAGCAAAATGTGAAGAGTGAGAGAGAGGAACTTAGATCTGAGGTGTGACACAAACAGAGGTACATAGGATATTGAGTGAAGCAGTCAACAGAATGATATGCACTTGTAGAGATATAGCCATTAAGGAAGCATATGGGCTACTTGATGGAAAGTTTGAAAAATTACAGAGAATACAGGGCCAGTGCTTCCTATCCAAAAGAGAGATTATAGAGAAAGTTAGAGATACATAAGTTGCCACTGCCACACTGAAAAGTAGGTGTCGTCAACATTTTAGAAAGATTAGTAAAGCAGGAGGTTGATAGATGTAGATTAATAATTGCTTTTTGGCTTGAAAGAGGATCATACACCAGATAAGAAAGAAAAAGAAAAAAAAGGAAATGCATATCAAAATATTGCTAGAGGCTATGGGACTGCTGGAAGTGATTTCTGTAATAAAGGAGAGACCAAATAGAGGTTATACCCAAGACATGAGGAGTCAACGAGTTATGGTCACATTTGACTTAGAGGCACCACCAGGAAGTAGTTGAAAGAGCTAAGAATCTTAAAAGCATGGTGAGATTCAGTGGGATATTTATCAAGTGTGACAAATCTAAGACAGAGAGGGAGAAAACCACAGAGTACAATGAGAAGACAATGAACTGGAGATGTTACATATGACATGGATTTGGAGCAGCCTCATTAGAATAGCAGAGAAGGTAGGGGTGTTTGGGGATGGTAATGTTAGACTGAAAGTAATGTATTCAGATGTTAATGGATTAATAGTTAGTGGTAAAGGTTTGGAATTCAAGAATCATATAAGGGTGTGCACCAGTTGGTAGTAGTTGGTAGGAAGCTAATAACCAGGGAGGTATATTACCAGTACTACCTGCCTGGGTATCGGGAAGGTTAGTGATGGCTGCGTAGTGAGCCAGCACTTCAGTGATTGTCAAGCTGCACTCCTCTGACCCACGTAGTTGTCTTTTCTTTCTGCCTGTCCCAGACGTGGACTATTGGCAAGCTGTCCACATACATACAACTCTCCCTGTGATACATAACACTTGACAATGCTTAACTCACACAGCTCATTCTTCATAACTCTAGAAATTCCTATGGTGATCTCTATGCAATAGCTCTGCCTTTTGACAAAATGATGGGAGCCATAGATAGAAGTAGTAGGTAGGAAGATTTAGGCAGGAGCATTAGGTAGAAACACTAGGTAGAAACATTAGGTAGAAGTTGTCAGTAGGAACATTATGTAGGGGCCTCTGCAAACACTTTGCCAGTGGCCTATTAAGGCTGAGGCACTAAAGGCTAAGGGGCAGCCCTGGACTTCACTAGTTATGGAGACTATTGCCGTGGCCAACCTCTTGTGGGATTTCCAGTTGGAACAGGCGTCAAAGATATAGATAGATACATAGAAAGTGCACCTGATATTATTGGAGTCATGGAAACTAAGCTTACCAAAGAGATAAGCTCTCACCTGTTCTGCCAGGAGGGATACATGATGACAGAAAAGGAAAGAGAAGGTAAAGGAAGGGGAAGATTAGCACCTCGTGATAAAAGGTAGCCAGAAGTTTCAAGAAATAGTGAAAGATGCCCCATTCAGATAATACAGAATGGCAAAAGTAGGTTTAGGGAAAAAGGGCATAGTAGTGTTATTATTATAGAATCTAATAAAGAATTGCAACAAAGCAGAATAAACATACAGTGATAAAAATGAAGGAACAATTATGGTATTACATGAAGTGATGAAACACTCACTTCTTAGGGATGGTAAAGTACTCACAGTGGGGAGATTTCATTTATATAGAAATAGTCTGGGGAATTAGGATTCTCATAGTGATAGGTAGTCATGGAACACAAAATCTTAGAATGTATACAGGAAAATTTCCCATACCAACATGTCATAGATCACTCTATGATGATAGGGACTGATACACCATCATTACTATATCATATCTTCACTCACACTCGCATAGATAAATGTTACATACAATACACCAGATGGAAGAAGCGATCGTGTATTGTTTAAGTTTGAATATGTGGTAAAGAGGACATTAAAAGAGCAAAATGGAGGCAGGAAATAAAGAGATACAATTGCAGAAACTACACAAACCTCAATAACTTTTATGGTAACACAGATTGGGAAATTGAGCTCTGTAGCCAAGGACCAGGGCTTAGTGTTGAAAGGTCCTGTGAAACTTACAGTGGAGTAAAGGATGGGTACCACAAGCCTCTAGTCCAGAGCGAATGGTAAGAAAAAGGAAGGAATAGTTTTATAAAAGTTGTCATAAAGCAAAGGAGCTTTGAGATGTGCTGTGGCAAAGATAAAGGCATCACTGTAGAAGACCAGCATTTGTAAGGGATAAGAGAACATGGAACGAGTATAGCAGGATATGAAAAGATGAACAGAGTAACTTTGCCCAGAATATTGTACACGAGGCAAGTGAAGATCCAAAACTTTTCCATAAATTCATCAGTTATCAGTTAATGAGCAGCTAATCAGGCTAAGGGATCCAGTGGGAGAATTTGGAGAGGAAGATGTAGGGCTATATGAAGAACTGAATAACAAGTTCAAAAGTGTTTTCACAGTAGAAGGCCTTGTAGCTCCAACACTAGTGAGATGGAATGGGGAGGAGGCTTTGGAAATCACTGAGATATCTAGAAAAGATGTTAACAGAATGCTAAAAGGACTTTTTTGACCTATACAATGCTTGTGAGCCTAATGAAATTTCAACAGCAACTCCTCTAAGCATGAACTGACACCTCAACAAAGCTGACTGGAATAACTTGCTAAAATTCATTTTGACTTTCTTTGAATACATTACTGTTTCTAGTGTAATGATGCGTCTGTCTTTGCCAAATGCATAGCAGAGGTTATTGTTGCAGGAATGGAATCATTCATACCCTATTCCTCCAAGATGACTTCTTTTTCCAACCCATGATTCAACCGTTACTGCTTTAAGGCCATTCAGGCAAGGGATCACGTATGTTGGGCTTGGAAAAACTCTCGTTCCTCCAATCCCATTCAGCATTTATCACTGCCCATAAAAACTGCAAGAACATTAACCATGAGGCTAAGCATTCCTTTATTCAAAGAAGTGCGATAACCTCTCCTCGTCATCCACCTATAGCTCTTTCAGGTCCTTAGATAAAGGCATCACTAACAACTTCTGTCATTCTACCTGTCCTTCACTTTTCTGTTCTGACGGTACAATAGCTGTCTCTCCCATAGACAAAGCATCTCTTTTTGGTTCCTGTTTCTCTAACCCATCCTTTGACAACTCTAACATTCCTTCACCCCCTGATGCTCTTCTTGATAAAGCTATGTCCCTCCCTGTAATCTACTTTTAGACTTTCCACAAAGTGCTTCTCTCTTCAGACACTAGCAAGGCTTATGGTCCTGATGGCATCCATTCTCATGTACTGAAGGAGTATTCCTCTGAACTTGCACCTGTGCTTGCCTGTCTGTTCTTTTCTGTTTAAAAACCAGAACTTTTCCTTCTTTTTGGAAGCATGCGTTGGTGCATTCCCTCCCCAAGAAGGGTGACCATTCTAACCCCTCGAACTATCATCCTGTTGCTTTGACATCTACAATTTCCAAGGTCTCTGAATCCCTCCTCAACTCTCATATCCTTAGACATCTTGAATCTCACAGTCTTCACTCTTGATTACCAATATGGCCTCCTTAGGGCGAGATCCACTGGTGATATTCTTCTCTCTCTCTTACGAATGTCTGGTCGTCATCCCTAAAAGATTTTGGAGAATCCTGTGTAGTTGCCCATAACATATCCAAAGCTTAAAACAGGGTTTGGTATTGGCATCTTGTATCTAAGCTCCCTTCTTTTA
>JAUUDW010289018.1:0-21443 GCA_032361385.1 Panulirus guttatus | reverse complement strand
AACCTAATAACCTTGCTCTTATTCACATTTACTCTCAACTTTCTCCTTTCACACACTTTTCCAAACCCAGTCACCAATTTCTGCAGCTACACACTCGAATCAGCCACCAGTGCTGTATCATCAGCAAACAACAACTGACTCACTATCCAGGCCCTCTTGTTTAGTGCTGGAGACTGCATCACTACACACTTGCATGAGACTCTCTCATGGAGACGAATATATTCATAAGTTCTGTTGACTGTTTGCATGTATTTTGCCTACTTCCACATTATCCCCACGATCTCTATGTAATACTTCTAACGCCATATTAATTGTAATATCCAAACACACTTTACACTTGAGAACAAAATCACTCGATACTGAAAGCTAACAGCGACATGGGGAGGATGCATTACACGCTCACCGGGCAAGGTACCAAAATAGCATCAAAAAATGCAACATCCATGAATAACTGGGCGTTGGTGGGTAGGCCGCTGAACATACCTCCTGAGGCGAGATCTTGGGACGAGGGAAGCCGTTGTACCAGACACAGCTGGTGCTGACACTGGAGACCTGACCTACTCGGGTAGCACCGGGCGACCAGACCCCATCAGGGCTGGGACCACCACCAACCTGACCTGCCTCACACGACAGAATTCTCTTGTTCTCGAGACGGCGAGATAATGGCCTCACATTCTGATATAACCGGGAGAACACTTTGGCCATAACGCAGCTGCAGAGTAGTGTTCGAGTGTTCTACGGGGGTCCTCAGTCACCGAAAAAGAACGACTAGACTAGTCAAGACCCCTGCCTCCTGGGGTGATGGTGTCTGTGTTGTTTACAAGGTCCTGCAGACGAAAGTGGTCGCCAGGGTTGCCAACCCTGCCGGAGCTCCGGGCCACCTGGCCAGTGCTACCAACCCTGATATTTTGTACCTATTTATCTCATTTAAAAAACTCCCGTCGTAAAATTTCTTTATTTTTTCACTCATATACTCGAATGATGTAAATGATTATTAAAATTCCTGGGTTAATTTTATACGGAAAGGGTAGTTACCTTATTGTGATGAGTAATGGTACCGCCCCCAGGGAGTTCACTTGCAAATCCATATAAAATCCGGATTTAATTATTTAGTTACGAAATCGGATTTCAAAAATCTTATGTTTCTAATTCATATATGTGTAGGTAATAATTAACATAAATCACTTTAATTGTAGGTTTTACGTAGAATGAAATATTGTTCATCTAAATTTTAATTTAATATATCATTTGAAAAATCCTTATTTCAACAGCAATAGTAGGTTGTTCTACATTTTGTAAATGGAAAACAATGCAATTTTAAAAACAAATTTATGCTCCATAATATTTGTTTTTCCTTTGATAGATAAAGAATATATAGTATGTCAGGTTTTTAAGGTACAGCGATAACAAATCTGTTGATGGCGGAAACTAGTTGAATCGAATGTCGCTCATCTTGTTCTGAGAAATTATATGTTCCTGGTCTGGGAATAAGGTTCGTTCCTATTATTTTTCTCTTTGTCTTTCAGATTTTTAGACTGTGATATTTGATTTTAATATTATAGCATTTCCATTCTGTCTTACAGGAGGAAAGTTGTGATAACATCGTACCCCAGAGAAAGAAGGAAACATGTTGCACGACTCTTTACTGCAGTTTGATGTCACGACAAATTAAACCACTTTAACTCCGGCGAATATTTTTATTCAGGTTAGAATCATGAAGGTTAACATGTAACCCAGATTGTATTTATTTGGCAGGAAACGAACAGCGGAAATTCACATATCCGCCATCGGGCATGGTCATATTTGCGGCAATAACTTTTTATTTCATTATTTTTTTTATTTATTTGTGTGTGTGATTTTCCTTTTTTCTGTCTCTTTCTACCTGTCATTTAATAATTGTATATCTCCTTTGAGCCACCGCCGTTAGGACTGCGGCCCATATTGTGCTTGGGGGGTAGAGTTATGAAGGATAGGGAAAATGTTTTATTTTGTACATTAATGAATGATAAAGCTTTTTCACTGTGTAATGACACGTACTGAAACCACGAGACCAGCCAGATTCTAGTTTTGATGCTGTGAGGAATATTTTTGCTGTCTATTTTGACATGAAAGGCCTCCCTCATTTGGGTCACGTAGAATATGAATTCTGGTATTCAAGTCCAGTTTAACTCCACACCCCTTTTACATCAGGATAGTGATTGGTTTTATTTTACAGTGGCTGTACGGTGTTCAGAAAACCGAGTAATAGTGGCAGCGCATGATTTAAAGTATTATATTTTGTTCTTCAAAGTGAAATTTAAAAAATGGGGTTAACGTGAAATGTAAAGATTATAATAACGTATGTAAATTTCATTTAATCCTGCCAAGCAGCCAAAATATATAAGAGAAATATACAACATTAGTGTGGTGTGTTGTTGCGCACTGCTTGCTATTGCTGTTTGTGGGAAGGTTAGGGTGTGTTGTCTGTTTATTTGTTTCTGGGTAATTGTTGCAGTATTCATTCTTATTTTTTCTAACCTTCTCTGGGGCTTACAAAAAGATGTATATAAAATTTGTATCCATGGTGCAGAATATTTGTACAGTGTATAGACTGGTAATTGGTGAATTTCTGCATATATTATTATTGGATTTATTAAATTACCAGTTTAGCTTCTCATCAAAGCTATTTTTATGCAATTGGTGACTGGTAAATTAGAAAGGTCTCAAGGGCTGGGGTTCATCAGAAGGTTCTAAAATATATTTTAGTTTCATTAGATGATTGGAATTATCAAGAAAATTTAAAAGAATCAATAAGATCAGGTAAAATATCCATATTTGTTGTTTTATGGACATCTAAATTTGATGTGCCACTTATGCTAGATTTATTACATGCATTTAGACTTTTGCTAACTTTTATAGCGTCTCTGCTCTGGCATCACCAAAGGATTACTGGTAATTAAAGAACTTTGCCACTGCTTACCGTTTAATATTCGCCAAATTACTTTCACCGTAATTAGTGCCCCAAAGTCGATCACTGATTAGCCACCTCTCAGATATTTTACCAGGACTGCATAAGTTCAGCATCATTAAAAGAAGTCAGTCGTAACTGCCATTGGGTTATAAGAGTGATGATGTCTGTGCTTGATGAAGTAGACAAGTTCGTCCAATTCAAGCTCGATAACTGTTTCAGAAAGGTAGTTCAGCTGTAACTTGTTTATTTTCCTGGCAGGTGTATTTTCAAAGACATAGGTATTATTTTGTTGATAGTCTAGTGAACAGGCAACAAATTGTGTTCTCTTGTATGTCTCAATGTAATTGGACCTAGTCTTCTTAATTTTGTATTTAATTGGGAATTACTATAGAAGGTAAAAAGTCATGTTATATAAATTATATAAATCTCAATTTTTTTTCTTAGTTCGTAAAGAAGAAGCGTTGCTGCTCTGTCATCAAAATTTTTTTTGTGAATGAAGTTGTGAATTAGGAATTTGTTTTGTATTGTTAGATTTATATATATATATTTCAGAGCATAATGCAAGCCCAGATAAATGATGAAGGTGGTGGTGGCTGTGGAGTGATGATGTCTTCTGAGCTGCGCTTTCTCCCTTCTTGGGCAAAGTCGCAGCTGGCGCACATCCTTGAAGTAACTCATGGGTGGCGGGAGGTGATGGGTCGTGTACCTCATGCTCCCTGGACTCCAGGCGACCCAATCCCTGAAGATGTACATTATCCTCGGAAGTATACCTCAGACGACATTCAGTAAGTGTGCTACATTTCCTGTTGCTAATTTTGTAGAAATTGAGGCATGTGATATAGCCATTGATCTGAGAATTTCAACTTGAATTTCAAGGAAATTCAGTCTGTTTCTCAAAAAACTTTGTTTCTGTCATGAAATATTTTGGTAGCAGGAAGGTCTCATAGGCAGGAATGCGGGGAAAGTAAGATCAAGGAGCTGTTACTGTCATGCTTAAAGATGAAGAAATGCTTTTATTATGAGAGGAAGTGTGGAAATAAATGAGAGAACAAGTTGCAGAAAGTTACTGGAAGGGGATAGGGTTGTCTTGTCAAGATTGGAGAAAGGTATAAACAAGTTGATTTTAGAGATTTGTAGATGGACTGTGAGATTGAGGAGAACAAGTCTGTCTTCTCGTAATTACCTGTTTACCCATTTGTAATTGCCTATTTGTACAGTATGTGGAGGGGGTTTTACACACGAGGCCCCATTTCCTGAACACTCTTAACTTTACTATCAAAAGATCTTTTATACTTATGTATGTTGTCTGCAGTAACCATGTTTCCATCAATCTCTTCCATTTATCCACCACTCTTATGATATAAAAGTGCTCATATCCCTATTTACAACTTTCTCACTTAATTTCATGTTATGTCCTTTAGTTGCTCTATCCAAACATCTCTCAAAGAGCTATCAACTCTCCTCTTCATCATTCTCTCTTAAGTCACCCCTCAGTCTTCTCCCTTCCAAGGTGGGTATATATAAAGCCTCCAGTCTTTCCCTGTAGCTTATCTCTCTTAATTCTGGTACCATCTTTGTTGCTTTCCTCTAGACCTTGTCCTTGAGCTCTGTGCTTCTTTAGGTTTGGTGACCAAACCTGAGAAGGTTATACGGGGAGTGTTGTTGAACTTGGATGATAGTGACATAAGATTATTTGTGAGGATTAGTTCAAGTTGAGTTAGAAAATCTAACGGGATTAGAAATGGGGGGGGAATGAGGATGGCAGTGAAGAGACCTAATGAGGCGAAAACAAGACTGGAGTACCAGAAAAAGGTTAAGGAGAAATTGGCGGAGTGGAGACAGGGATGAGTGTGATGTGGAAGGTATGTGTTGTTTTTTCAAGGTGATTACAGTGTAATGAAAGCAGCAGAAGTGTGGCAAGAAAGTAAAAAGGGTAGGAAAGAAAGATGGTTGTTCTCTGCAGAATGAAAAGGTGAAGAAGACAGCAGAAAACTATAGGGAGACATGTATAGATTCACTGATGTAGAATTTGCTGATAAAAATTGGGAATGGGACAACATAGGAGTATAGCGAGTGAAGTAAAAGAATAAAGAGGATGACAGAAGAGAGTTCCTGCAGCTGGGATGAGGGAAATAATGGTGAAGTGTATATATGTGGGATGTTCGAGAGAGGAAAAGACATGGAATGTGGTTTGGACATGTGATGATAGTTTGGCAAAGAAAAAATATGTAAGAGTGAAGTAGAAGAAATCAGGGTAAGAGGAAGACAGTCAGCATTAAGGGTAAGAAAAGTGGTTGAATATATAGGGGAAAGGACCTGGCTTGGGAAGGTGTGATGGGGTTGGTGGAAGTTAGGTACATTTGCATGGATAGTGTTGTCTGGAGCCTTTCCGACCATGGCCATCCCCTCAAAAGGGAGTTTTCAAGGGAATGGGACATCAAAGATATGTATATTTTGTAAATGACCATTCACATTTTTATCATGGTGTATTGGCTCTGTTTATGCAATTCAAGTGGTAGAAAATAATCAGAATTATTCAAGATCATGTATGTGAGTATGTTTATTGCTCTGTATGATTTTTTTCTTCCCCCTCAACATCAGCTTGATATCTGAGGAGTGTGCTAGAGACCGTCGTGAGGGATTTGAAGTTTTGCTGGAGGAGTGGGGGACAAGTGGGAGGCGGCGACCAACTGTAAGAGACTTGGTGTCCCTCTTGCAGCTCTCTAAGCTCTACCGTGCTATGGACTACCTGACCATTAATGTACTCAATGGTATATTCATATTTTGTTTTCTATTAATATTCTTTAAATTGCATTATAGTTTTAATCTTGTTTGAAAGATAGATGAGCATAGGGACTAGTTGCCTTTATGTTGTACAAGGTGACTAAGAGGGGCTGGAGAAGAGGGTTTGAAATTCTTTCCCACATGTATTATCACACCAAAAGGTGTAGTAGGAGCTGGGGCAAAGTGAGGATTTTCCCAAAAAGCATGGTTCTAGAAGCTACCAAGCAAGGGCAGGAAAGGCGAGCACCTGGAAATGAAAGATGGGAAGACCAAAGCCCTATCTCTAAGGTGTTTTATGATCTCTTTACCATCCATACTTAGATCTCACACTGTGGTCTTTTAGTCATGATAAAGTCAGAAAAATGTTGTGACCTCTTTCTTCAGTATTTCAGGTAAACTAGCGAGTGCACATAGAAAGAGATAGGCAATGATCAGATTATTCATGGAAAATTCTAATTGTTCTACCCATCATTGAATTTGGAAAATAGCCTATCAAAGGCAAAAAAGAACTGTGGCTTCTATTTTTCTGCAGAATGGTGAGTGTAGGGATTTCCTTTTCCAGATAATATGTTTGTGAAAAGTGGTTGTTGAAGAAGTTTCTGTCTACTTTATCAGTCATTTTATCAGCCTTATTGTGAATACTTCTGTTTTAATAGATGTAGGTGCCCTGAACTTGAAAGAAATTGTTTGTAAGGAATACTGATGAATATTGACAGAGCAATCTGTTTTTAACTGGATTATTGTTAACATTGTTCTGCAAACAGAATATAGCTTACCACTCACCCCACTTCATTGTCTTTCATATGGTAACATGGCATCTTGTCTTACAGTTAATATCTCTGTGCCCAACAGTTATTATTCCTTCTTTTCTTGTGTTACCTCGGTAACTAAAGATGTTTCTTAGTTTTATCAATGTTAGCTAGCCACAGTAACATTACATAACACTGATGCAGACCCTACAGTTGCAACAGACCATTCAGTCTTATTGCCATTCATGAGGTTCCTCTTCCACAGGAACTCTGGGCAGTATTTACCAGATTTTTGTGCAGACCATTCATTGCCAAGATTAAACAGAGTCCATTTTATTTGCTTTGTTACATAGTATCTTTATGTCCTTACCCATTTGTCCCTTTGGGACAGCAGATTTCTAGGAAGCCATCTCCCACAGACACCATATTTTAAATGATATGTGAAATACCAAAAACAAGTATTTAAACCCATTGAAACAACCCAGTCATTTAACCAGTGCCTTGTAGACATTTAAGTCTTGGCATCCTGGTAAAACCTTAAAATCTTCACTTGCCTCTGCCATTTTATCAGAGTACGTACCCAGCAATACCAGCATGTAATCCTCTAGTAAGCTTAACTTACTGTGATTGAAGATTCAGTCTTCCTCAGACAAAATATTCAAAATGTACTGTTCATGGTCTTCTGACAGGTGTAAGTGTGATTATATGCTTTTTCCATCATCTGAATAAGAAAAAACATTTGTTTTCATTGCTTGGTAAGGTGAGGGCCCTGATGGAGAGGGATAACATAAGTTGTATTCCTACCATGGTTTTCTCTGGGTAGCTGAGCTTGGTTGATATTTTTTCATGCTGGTTATAGTTAGGGGTGACATCTCACATCTGTATATTCTGCTGGTCAGGAAAGGAAGCATGGAATCCGTTATGCTGTAGCAGGAAAATTTGGCCCACAACTGTTGCAAGGTTTTTCCACACTGGGTACCTGCAACTGTTATGGGAATTCTCCTGAAATGGTTAGGTGCTGGCCAGGATAAAGATGTTTTGTTCTCAGAATCTTCCCTTCTTGGTGGTCTATGGGTAACTAAGAGTGTGAGAGTTTTTTCATTGATTTTAGATTTATGGGTGAGATATGACATCTATGTATGTCTCGTTGAAGCATGGGCCCATTCAAACATGGTTAGGAAATCTAAACACATGTATACTTCCTCAGTACTCTCCCAGTAGAATTTACATATATGCCCACAGCACTTAAAAAGTTAAGTGATGTACATAACACTTACCAAAATCTACCTAAATGTAAAAGTTTAGTTCTCAAAACCTTTTACACTGTAATAGATAGTAGTTGGCAGACTCACAGACCAGGGAAGTATATTATCAGTACTGCCTTACAGGGTATCAGGAGCATTAGTGATAGCTCCTCAGTGTTAGCCAGCACCTCAGTGGTTGTCTAGTTGTACTCTTCTCACTGAGGTAGCTGTCTTTTCTTTCTGCCTTACCCATGGGAGCATTAGGTAGAAGTAGTAAACTGGAAATTTAGATAAACTCATTAGGTAAAATTATTAGGTAGTAACACTGGCTAGGAGCCTCTGAAAATACTGCACTAGAGTTATCTTTTATCAATGGCCTGTTACGTGTGAAGCTTAAAGGCTAAGAGGCTGCACTGGTGTTCACCATTTATACAGGCTTGCTGAGGCCACACTCGAGAGGGATTGGGCATCAAAGATATAGATTAGATAGATTTCATGATAGTGCCTTTTTATTCATATATTGTGAAAAAGTTTTAGCTTGTTTCACATCATACACTGTCAGATATGCTGAGATGACCCATTTCCTTTTCACATCATACATCTTATCAGCCATACTGAGATGACCCAGTCTCCCTTTAGTTTTGCATGATCAATAGTTTTTAAAAGATTTTTTTTCTTTCGAATTGGAAGTTTAACGAGAATGATGTCAGGATTGGTCTTATTGTATGAGATATGGTCATACAGGAAGATGAAATGGAAATCCAGAAATTAAGTAAAAATTACTCTCTTCCTTCCAACAACTAGTTGATTCAGACATCTTAATCCTAGAGCCATTTCAGGAAAGGTTTTCCCTTATGCCACAAGCAGTGGCACCAACACTGGTCATGGCTCTGCTCAGAAACACTTTAACTTCATTACTTACTTATCCAGATCCAGTCATCAGTGTAGCATACCAGGTTCACATCACCTAATGAATGAGATTTTGTGGAAATGATTGTTTGTCATGTGTCAAAATATCTCCGTAGATTGTGTTCATGTTTTCTGTAATCATAGGGTAATTGTATTTGTATGAACTTTTCAAGATTTGCTGGAAGCAGTAGCTAACTCATATGGCTTTGAATATTTGATAATTTGTTATTGTTTTGTAACTAGACCTCAGCAATTATTTTGTCATATATCAGTGATCATTTGAAAGTTGATCTACTCACTGCATCAGACAGCACAGCAGCAGCAAAAGATTGCTGTCAGTTTGTGCTGTAACTCATTCATAAAGGCTACCAAAGTTAAGGGTCTTCATGCAATATTTTATGCATTGGTCCATTGTAAGAACAGAAGACTTGAGGTGAGGTGTGATATGTTCGTAGTTTGAGTAATGACTGCCATCTCATATGGTATCATCAAGACAGTCTAGGTCAAAGGTCATTTTAAGTCTGCATCCCTAAGTAAAAATGTGCCTTCCTCATTATAATTGAATGAGTATGATGGAGAATTCTATAGTAAATTGAAGATGTTCGTGGTATTGTATGTTTATCCATGGGGAGCAGATATGTTGCACATCCAAGCATTTCACATCTTTTCCATCTTGATCCTAGGGTGTGTAGCTTCAGGTTTAAGGGGAAAGAATGAAATGATTTTGTGACAGGAGGAACTTTCAGGAAAATTCCATAACTTCTGGAATTAGTGTAAGTTTTGCCAGTGGGCACCGATGCTTCAAATTCTCATTGTAAATCATTGTCTAAAATGGAACATCATAATTTACTGTAATGGAAGTGTTGTGTCTTTTCAGGAAAAGCCCTTCCAAGACAAGAAGGTGATAAGAATGTGGATGAAGAGTTAGATAAAGCACTGGAAGAGGGGCTTGAGACTCATCATAGCTTTATCCATGAGGCAGGCACATGTGAAGTTAAAGATAACCCAGAAGCCTATGATACGTGTGAGCTGAGTAGCGATGACCTGACGGTCAGTAGAACAGAGATTATGAATGACAGGACAAAAGTCATGGGTGCCACCGAAAACATGACTTCAACAGAAGTGCTAGTCGTAGAATCACCACCTCTTGATACCCAGGTTCTGCAGGATTTAGAGAGCTCAGTCTTTACAGAATTCAGTTATTCATTCTTGAAGAAAATTACTAATAACTTCTGTGATGTGCCTGTAGACTTGGGAGGTTACAAGTTGGGTGAGGGAGCATTTGGTGTAGTGTACTTGGCAAAATTATTTCATCCAGGATGGGAGAAAAAAGTTGCTGTCAAGAGGCTCAACTCTGGAGAAATCAGAGTTCAAGAACAGTTTCAAACGGAGATTAGAGTTCTGTCAAGGTATGTAATATCCCCTGCTGTGTACTGGAGATGCATGCTGTTGCTTATTGTGGTGGCTGTAAATACGATTATGTGATACCGAGAATTGTTTTAAGTTTATGTTTGGACTTGACCATCATTTTGCTGTGCAGATACCATTTATTCTGTTAGGTATGATATTATCTGGCATAATGAATTCAAAAGGTTGGCTAAGGAAAGTATCATAGTATTACAATGACAGGTTAGTGGAAAAAATGGGCTATGAATAGAAGAGGTGTACATGTGTAGTATGTGGATGTTTGGGGTTAGATATACTTATGGTGTAAATGCCTGAGAATGATTTTCACACCTATTGACATAGCGTTATGAATATAAGAGAGTTGAGAGGTGCCCTTCAAACAACTTTCGTGTCTTTATTTTTATTTAACAGCAGTTGTATTTGATGCCATAACTGTAGTTTGAAATGCTAGGAGGTAGATTTTTCTTTTTCCTTCAATGAAAATTTTAAAGTTCATTCTCATTTTACTTTCCTCTGGGATATAGTGACTTACAGCTAAGATTGCCTGACACTAATGTAGTTTATAGTGTGATAGCCCACCTGAGCAAGTGCCGTCTCAGATGCTCACAAGGCTCTGCCATTGGGAAAGACTTGGTGTTTCTTGCTTCAGACCTAACATTTTGATCTTATGCAATGGAATAAGTTTTTACATAGAATTTGTAAATCTGTGAATGGAGATGTTAGTCTCTCGTGATTCAACTTAATGTGTAATGTCAAAATTTAAGAGATGCTTACATTAGTTTAGAAGCTCATTTTCTTTTAAGTGCTATAAACACAAACTAGAAATGCTTATAAGTGAACAGGAAGACTATAAGCATTAATAGAGTTCATGAAAATACATCAGAACATTAGTATTAAGGTTTACCTGTTTTAAACACGTATGTTTGTTTAACTTATACAGTCGCATAATTCTGTGCAAAATTTATTGTAAATTTGATTAGTGTTAATTGACTTATTTTTTGTTCAGAATCAATATTCTGAATGATATTTTGATTAAGTTTAAGGTGGGTAGATGCCATGATGTGAATAATTAATGGATGATCTATATTATTGTTTATTAGGTGCATTCATGAAAACTTGCTGTCACTTGAGGGATTTTCTTGTGATGGACCTGATTGGTGCCTCGTGTATGCATACATGGCCAATGGCAGTCTTCAGGACCGATTAGCTTGTTTTGTAAGTAAGCTTAATTTTCAGTTTAGATGCCTTCTTATATTAACTCAAGTAGAAAGTGGTTATTTGTTCAAATGTGATTTTAAGAGTGCTCCTTGTTTTAGATTTCAGTTTAGAGTTTGTAGCATTGTGCATTCCGTTGTTTTATAGATCATGACTCGCGTTAGAAAATAGATTGCTAGACCAAGCTCCTTATGGAGACACAACCATGATAAAGTTCAAGCAAGGAAATAGTAATGTCTGATTCATTTTCTGTATAATGAGATAAGTTCATGTCATTGTTAGCAGTTGTCTCTCTTAGTAATTATACATTTATGCTGAATGTTTAGATATGCAAACTTTTGTGTTTCTCTGTTTTTGTATACATCACTTAATTCCTCTGTCCTTTCCCCTCTCTCATAAGTAACAGTAGTGAATTTCTTTTAAGATATAATGGCTTCGTTACAGTCATACCTCACTTATCTGATGTTGGTTGATTTATTTACATATATTTGCTTGGATTTAATATACCCTTTGCCAGACATAATTAAGAATGAAAATATGTCCATCATTAACCTTTTTACTGTGGCAGTCCAAGTTTCCAAGGTACGCTTTGTGTGGAAAGTGTGAAGTACATGGATTGCAAAGTATTACAATGAGACTTACACAGAATTCAGCAATAGGCTCAAATACTGTTAATGAAATACAATTCTGGAATATACAGTAATGTAGAGGGGAAAGAGAATAGATATACCAAACAATGAATACTAAATTGGGGGAAAGATATTACAAGAGTCCTGCTGTGAAAGGGGCCTAGGAATTAGCAACACACTAATTTATCGCCAGAACATCTTGTGGGGAGGACTGTAAGGGAGGTAAACTGAATTATGATTAGTGTCAGTTCACCTTCAAGTACATGGAAATTATGTTTATTTAACCAAAGTTGGAGTTGTGTAGGGCTGCTACAAAGGATCCTAAGGTATTAAACAATAATGGGACCAGAATTGAGTAAAATGCGTTATGAAAATGGGAGGGATGCCTCCAGTCTGCTAACTTTAGAGAAAAGAAGGGTGAGGGGCAATATTACAGTCACATATAATGTAGAACAGATCCTTAGAGTCAGAAGAGACCCCATAATGGGAGGATATAACAGGTAGCTTGGCAAGAAAAGTATCAGAAGGGACATGGAAGTATTTCCTCAGCAACAGAGTAATGGACATGTAGACCAAACTAAGTGAAGATGAAGTAAATGTGAGTAGTTCTGGAAAAATCAAAAACCTTTATGAATCACAGAAATGTAAAAGTAGGAAATAAGGTCGTACATGTGTAAGACTCCTGACCATCATATATGAATAGGTCATTACAGATTGGTAAATACATCTATCTTAAGATCGTTCAGATAATACGATTTTCAGTCTGTAATTACATTGTCCAACATAATATTGATATTTTTTATCGGTAATGTATTGATATAATTTCTAAATATGCATTTTTTCTGCAGACTGGAAGTGAGCCTCTTAGCTGGCAAACTCGTATACAGATAGGTGAAGGGGCTGCACGTGGCATTGTCCATCTCCACACCTACCAAGAGCGACCACTGGTTCATCGGGATATAAAGAGTGCCAACATTTTGTTAGACAAAGATTTTACTCCCAAGGTCAGTTAATTTGGCCATATATGCCATAGCCCAGGGTTCCTGTACTTTTGCCAAATCATTTCATAACACTCATCACTAACATTATTCCTGTGTTGGCTGCCATTATTAATACATTTTGTATTTCTCTGCAAGTGAATCAGTGATGGATTTTGCCTGACTTCCTTAGTGAAAGTAGTTGAATCAATAGTTTCTTAATACATATTCACCATTTCCCACATTTATGAGGTGGCATCAAGAACAGATGACTGAGCCTCTGAGGGAAAAATCCTCAATTGGCCTGCATCTCTGTTCCTTCTTTTGGAAAAGTAGAACAGGAGGAGAGGATTTCCAGCCTCTTGGTCCCATCCCTTTTAGTTATCGTCTACAACAAGCAGGGAATACGTGGGAAGTATTCTTTCTCCCCATCCCCAGGGATAGATACTATTATATTAGTAGTATATGCATGAGCTGCAGTTTTTTTTATAATGATCAACATGATGTGGGCATATTATACTCTGGTCATGGCCATCTCGGTTGCAAGGTAAATAGTGTAAAAAAATAAATGAAGAAATTAATCACAGGTCCTCAGGCTAGACATGAGTTAATCCTTTCATTGCACCACACATCATATGCAGATTTAGATTAGAATGACAGCACTCCATCCTCTTTAAGTAATTTGAATTATTCGAAAATCTCAATAAATATTTTAGATGATATTCTTTTTTTAAATTTCTTAATGTTTTAGGTTGTGATCCATTGATGTTATATCCTTTGTGTGCAAACTATGTCACATCACTAATTCTCTATACTGATATTAGTTATTGTTTATCGTTTTCATTAGCTGTCTGGATTTCATAGTATTTATGGAGGTACAGTAATTTACCAGCTTTGTTTTACAACATATGCTTTGAAAACCAATTATGTCACCTTTAAGAATTGTCTTTTCTATGTCACAATATTGTAATAAGTTAATGAGTTGCTTGTTTTGCCAAATTGTACCTTTTTTCCTTTTTTTATGTACCACCTTCAGCTATCTTGTGTTTTACATGGTAATACCTTTTTCCCAGTCTGTTTATTCTGGCTGTGGTTATGATAAAGACTTTCTGAGCAAAATTCATTTATCCTTTTATTATATTGCAAATTTAATGTATAAGATTGTCATTTTAGTTTGTAATGATTTTTCCCCTTGCAGTTATCCTTCTTGTTATTTATCCAACACAGAAAAGGAATGCTAATCTTATAGGTTTATGTTGTTGTCATGGCTCACAAACTAGGTAGAGTTTTTGTCGTTTTCTCTTTTATTTTGTCTAAGACTTGTTAAAGAATGCCAATTGATATCTAAACTCCTCAGATGTAAGTTCTTGGCATTGTTGTATTCCCATTGTATATACCATGACAAAAAAGTTGTACTGAATCAAAATGTTTCTCATATTTCCAGGTTGGTGACTTTGGACTTGTCCATCTTGGAGGTAGTGGAACTAATACAAGGACATTGATCAAGACAACAACTGTGTTTGGCACATCAGCCTACATGGCTCCTGAAGCATTTAGAGGCGACATATCAGTTAAAATGGATACATTCAGCTTTGGAATTGTAAGATCTGTATACCAGAAAGAGAAAAATATATTTTTCAGTTTAGTAGACACATTAGTAGACACACCTCACATGTTAAAATTAAGAACAAAAAAGGGGAAAAGATTAAGCCGTATACCAAAAGTTTCATGCATTTTAGAGTATCTCTTTTTCTTTTACATAATTAGATTTATATAGATAGATAGATAGACTTCAACTTACAGCATGAAAGAACATGAGCCTTCCTTCTTAAAAGTACTTAGTCATTTAGCTCGGGCAGTGAAAGAGTCCCACTATCTTTGGATTTATACTTCAGCATAATCCTAGTAATCAACTATGGTTTGCCCAACATCTTCCCTTAAAGACAGATCACCATGCATGTCTTTCTGTTCTCCACAGTCCATCTGTTGTCACGTCATGTAGCGCTAGGAACAAATGAAAAAAAGGTCACATTCACACATCCATTCTCTAGCTGTGTAATGCATTTTCTAAATTTGTTTGACAGAACAGTGGGTAAGAGTGGTTTTCGCATCTGTGTTTCCACACCATCCATGTTAATACATGGGAACCATTTTTTCCTCATGCTTTTCTCTTATTTTGTATGTTGAAATGTAGTTCTACGAGTGTGTTTGGGTAAGCTTTATTTATACCCTTTTTTGAAGCCATAGTCTCTAGTGTGATTATGATCATAATCCCATCTGTCAGCATGCTAAGTATTTAACACAAAAGGAAATGGCTTCTCAGGTCATCCAATACTTTGTTAAGATTGTGATTTTTGTTCCTATATTATGTCTTCTGCCTCTTTCATTAACATTAACTGAATGTATGTGAGATCAACTTTGATGTGGCAGGATAACATGCAAGATTTTTCTGCATGAAGTAATAACCCTAGATGTAATCAAATGTGGTTAAACATAAAAATAACTAAAACAAAGCATTCTAACTGGGGTGAGGTACTCATTTTGTAGATGAAATTCTGTGGAGCCCAAGCAATCTGAGAACCTAGATCAGAGTTTAGGAACTGGGAGTTCATTTCATAACCAAGATGCTTTCACTGCAGTTTCATGGAAATTAAGATCGATAATATTGGACCTTTAAGTAGTGCCAATTGATGCTTTTGCCCACAGCTACAACAACCCTATAGCTTATGTTATGTTTTGTGTGGAATAAATGCATATAAGGATATCAATGTTTATTATGAAAAATTGATTTTCTGCACTGAATTATTTGGTAATAAGTTTGTGTTATTTTCAGGTTCTTCTAGAGCTGCTGACAGGCCTTCCATCCTACGATGAAGAACGGGAGGGATGTGACCTGGTAATTATGCATTTTAGTTTCATTATTTTTGGGTAGCAGCGCACCTGCCCTACCCCAAGTACATGTGAAGTTAATGGATGGGTAGAGTTACTATTTGCATCACTCTTCTCATTTGTATTAGACTCTTGTCTTCACATGCTTGCTCCTGTCATGTTTGGACAGCAGATTTTGGCAGATAGTTTAGTTATTCCCACCGAAATCCGTGTAGTATATATAGCACTTGATAACAGTGCACTGATATTATTAACCCTGCAACAGGGACTTAAGTCTGAGATGACTCTCGCCTAATGCATGGTAAAAGAGAAATCTTACACAATATCTATGTATCGTATATTATTGAAAGAAATACCCCAAAAAGTAGTGTGCTTTCCTTTTTGTTGGTGTGGGAGGATATTGAGGTGATGGGGTAGGTCCGTGGATGGCTGTATAGAGGCTCCTTACTATGTAAACATACAAATATAATGGGTATTTTCTTGGTGCAGTTTCTTTCTACATACTGTTAACCACATTACACTTTTTATGATTTTCTTTTGACTCATCTCACACTTTATCATTTACATATTTCTTTACATACATGTATTTTTATATAGTGTGTGGATATGCACTATTCACATATTTCCGTATCATTTACATGAAAATATTTTATATAACCAGTTTAAAGAATGAACTTATATTCATGAAAGATATGAAGATTGATACAAGAGATATTGTTTTTCATTATCAAATTGATTACCATATTTTCTGTATAATTCTGGCTTCCTGCCCTGGCATTGCCTTTGCACTGTTTGTCTGTTATGCATGATATGTTGGGTTGCTACAGTGGTAACCTTGGAGAAGGCAAACCAGGGAACTGACTGGGTCCTAACCCTTTAGGGGCCCTGCAGATTTTTCTATCAGCATGTGTATGATTTTGATTCATTTCTCTTATTATAATCAGTATTATATTAAGATACTTTCTTTTAAGTTTCATGGGAATTAAGATAAAAAACAGGCCTCTAAGGAGTGCCAATTGACTTTTTTGCCCAGGGCTTCAACAGTCCTATCACCGCCTGTGGTTATTAGTGACATTCATGGTTAAGAGATGAAACCATACATAAGCTGGGAATTTAATATATTGTCACCAAAAGCTTTGCCACCATCGGCATGTCATGTCCCACATCTTGTCTAGTGGACCACTCCGCTGGTACGTTATGGTCAAAGGCATATGTCAGCCACTTCCTTGGGAAAACCATTTCCTGGTTAGGGGAGGGTCGGCATACCACATGGGATGTGCCAGTTGTTTTGTAACAGATGTAGAGTGTAGGCATATTTTGTGATGAGAAGGCAAATCATGTATTACAATTCTGGTCATAATTCATGGCCAGAGGGTGAAGAGCATATCATTTGATGTGGGCTGCCATTTATGGGTTAAAACAATGAAACATGAATTTTGCCTTTCTTAAGCCAACGAGGTTTAAAGATTTTTATTAGGGTGATGGTTTACCAAAGCAGAATTAGGTTGTAATGGAGGTCTGTTGTATTTTCTTTATTGAAGTAATGATAGGATTGTTCACAAAATATCAGGCATTCATCCTAGTTCACTTTGCATGATCTGACCTTTTTTACGTTTCTCTCTGAATTGTGACATGTGTGAGCTAGAAGGAATGGCAAAATGTATTCCACTTTCTTCTCTCTTGTTGAATGCAACATTTATGGATATGAAAAAAAGCATGCAGTATGTTAGAGTGAATAGGAGAAAACTTCAGAGAGTTTTGATCTTATATGCTGTCAAAGAGCTTTTATATTGGAAGTAGTGCATGTGTAAGTAAATGGTGGTATGAGTGGGTGGTTTGAAATAAATGAAGAAGTGCACTAAAGTTACTTGATGTTACCTCAATTATTTAATGTTTTGATGGATATTACAATGTATGAAGTAAGTGCAAGGTAGTGATTGTAGCATGATGATTAACAATGGAGAATCAGAATGGAAGTTGCTGCAGTTTTCATATGCGAGTGATGCTGTGTTAAAGAGTTTGCTAGAATGATTTATGTGAAAGGGGGATGCTGGAAGTGAATGGTGATTTAAAAAAAAGCTAAAGCTAGATTGTGAACGGTATGATAGATTAGATTGAAAAAGTATTCTGCAATGTGAAGAGCTGGAAATTGTGGATGATTTCAGATCTTCAGGAATAAAGTTTAGAATATGGATCAAAGTGGGAAGGCTGATGTGGGAAGTGGTCATGCCAGGGAGAAAAGGGCACTGAAAGTTCTAGTGAATGTATAAAATCTAAGAATAAAGTGTGCGAAAAGCTAGCATAAAGGAGTAGTTGCCACTCTGTTGGTGTACGGATGTGAAACCCAAATGAATATAGGTTAGGGAGGTGAAAAGTAAGAGCTGTAGAGATGGATAACTTGTGTAATATAGTGCAGATGGAAAAAGTTGTGAAAAGGTTCTGTAATGTGAAGAAGTCCTTTGAAAAGCATTTGGAGGAAAGTTGTTAAGGATGGTGTGTTCTTGTAGAATGTATGGTTAATAATTGGTTTATCAAGATACATAGCAATTCTGTATAGTAGAAGGTAAGAGAAGTTGACCATGGAAGAATTTGATAGATATATTGAGAGAATTGTTTAGTGTTGGGGTGTTTCATGTGAAGATGTTGGTAGAAAAAATTAGGAGGTAGATGCAATGAAAGCTTTTAGTATTCTGGGGTGGTCTGATTTTCCAGAAATGGCCTTACTGGATCAGTCAAGTAAGTACGTAAAGTGAAAAAGTAAGAAGCACTTCCATAAGTGTAGAAGTCCATGTTTCATATTAATATGCCGGGCATGGGTTGAGGATGTTTGTAAGTAATATTCATGGGTCTGTATTCCCTTTCAGTTGTCCCACATACAGGAGAGCGAAGCTGAGGTAGGAGAACTGCTGGATACCAAAGCTGGTGCTTGGGACATGGATGTTGCCTCACAGCTTTTTGCCCTAGCCGAACTCTGTACTGAGTCCAAGAAAAAAAGACCAACAATGGTGCAAGTTCTCCATAATTATTCCAATATTTTGAATAAGTGATATTAAAAAAAAAGATGGATATATGAGAAAACTAGTGCTGAACATGCAAATTCCTTGGTGATTCAGCTACGTGCACAGAGAAATGTAACAGAAACTGTGCTTCTATTAGCACAGAAATTTTGTTTCACTTTAGAATTCTGGACATTGGTTAAGGATGTTTATTATTGAACTGGGAGGCTGTATACGTTTGACCCACCTCACGGGCTTTGGAATGGGGCTATTTTCAAAAGCATATAATGCAGCTTGTGTATGTACTTCTTGGTATTAGATGTGTGAATTCATGAAACTGAGGCCTGAGCGTGTAGTTCTAGGTCCATTGGATTGCATTAAATGGGAAACCCTTTTGCTTCATTCATTTTTCAGTCAAATTATTGAAAGACTTTGATATGGTGCACTAATTTTGTTGGACTAGATGCAGAGCCATAGGTTTTAAAAAAGGAATCCTTCAGTTGTTGGATCCATTTACGGTAGATTTCTTTACCACAAAAAGCTGATTTTAGGAACCTCAGTATATTTTCCTCATAAAGATTCCTCAGCTCTGAGTGTATATTCTCATTTCATCACACTGAAATCATAAACACAGTGTTATGCTTCGTAATTAATTAGCTATGGTATACGTCTCAAATTTCTTCACTGGAAGAGCAAGAACTTGTGATAGTTCCCTGGTTAATCCCTTTTCCTTGATTTTGTTTTCGTTTCAGAGAATTAATGAAATCTGGCATATTCATGTGGCATATAGATGTCAAGGTTTTGTGTCCACATAATTGTATCTCCTCCAGTATGTAACCATTTGAATTTTTTAGTGTCTTATCTTATATCAAATGGGATTTTTAGTTATGCATATGTTATCATTAACTAGTTTTGACGACAGTATTCAGTTGATGAATACTTATAAGTTTTGAGTGGTTTCTTATTTGTGGGAGGTATCACCAAGTCATTTTTGAAGCTCTTGGTTCATAGAATATACTTTTAGTTTTTCATACAGTTTTTTAAGGTGGATTTTACAGAATATGAAGTACACAGTGCTGTTAGTAGTGCTTCAAGAATCATTATCTGATACTGATGTTTCATCAGCTTTGCCAGTGATAGGGGAAATATGGCTTCATTGAAACTAATTTCTTTGTAGGTAAGAAAAGGTAAATTTCTGATAAATAAAAAGTTTGTCCTTTTGGATCACTGACGATTTCAGGCAAAATGTCTCTAAACGAAAATATTAATTTTAGCTTGTTCTTGTTAGACCTGTGAGTATGTGCCTTGTCTAGAGATACAATAAAATGAATGGACGAATCCAGAAATTAAATGTTTTTGTTATGGAAAAGTTTTTGCTCTTGAATGAAAATGTTTTTATCTTAGTAAGTAAATTGATAAAATAGTTTACTGCTAACTTCATTTGAATAAAACTCACCAAATCGTACATAGGTTGAGCTGATTATGTTGGCATTAATTTTACAAATCATAGGGTTTAGGTGCCTTAGTTTATTTCATGAGAGGTATATATGGATAGATAGATAAATAGATACATTTTTCCCCGCTCTTCCATTGCAAGTACCTTGTGTTTTATCCAGAGGTCTTTCATGTTCCATATCAAGTTTTGCATACATTGTGAATGTTGCATTATGTTTTTCTTTAGACTTTTTATGCCTAAATATTTCTCCTGCCGTAGTAAGCTGGTATCAGGAGGAAATGAACAGTGGCTTCATTTGCACACATCCACATTTCTATCATATGCACTGTGATAAAGCCATAGCCCACCATCCATAGACAAGCCCCACTGACCATTCCATGGTTTACCTTGACTCCATTGATTTATTCATTCTCTCCCACATATGCTTCTCCCCTCTCTTAGTATATTTGTACACAGGCCTCTTTTCCAAACACTTCTTTTCATTACTTCTTTCACATGTATGTCATTTCTTCTTTTCATAAAACCATTACAGTACAAATTCTCGCTCTTGCCTGTACTGGGAATGATCAGATATTTTAGCTGTTGTCCCTCCAAACAAGTACACATCAAATAACCTTTCCTCTGCACATACTATGAAATTCTATACTTATGAAACACACCTTTTTAAATGATAATCATGAAGTTATATTTTTTCTTACATATGAGTATATTGAAAGTTTTATATGTATAAGCTGATATGTAGTTCAGATTTCATATATTTTTACTCATATATTTAGTAGGTAAGTAAATGTCAGAGACATTTTTTATGTACTTTTAGAATTTACATAATTGACGTTTACTGCAACCAGTAAAGGATAGATGACTGAAATTAAATGTACTTTTGTGCTTTTATAGTTTCATACATTGGTTGTTTATTGTTTTTTTGCAGTATTGCATGTTCACTGAGATTCTGTTCTGCAGTGAATATTGTATAGAGAGACTTTTTACTACAGTATTTTCGTAATATTAAATATCTTGAAAAATAGCATAATTTTTTACTGAGATTTTATACTGTTACAGATTTTACATATATACATGTTGATCAGGATGGTCCAACTTCTTCAACACTATGGGCCACTTCAGCACTAAACTTGTAAGTCGAGGGCCACAAATTTTTTTAAGTTATGTATAATTGTATATATATCCTTTTTTTTAAGACTCAAGGCCTAGCACAGGGTGGTCCAACTTCTTCGACACTA
>JAUUDW010288907.1:0-13652 GCA_032361385.1 Panulirus guttatus | reverse complement strand
ATGATTGTTTCTTTTGCTTCTAATAGAGACACACAAGACAAATTTTTATGTATTTTGCATAAACAATAAAGTATTATTACTTTTATTATTATTGTTATTATCATATGGATAGAATGGATTCCTGCGCAGGAAGGTAAGGTAATGTATATAACTCATCTTACTTTCCAGCTCCAGGAGTCCCTTCTATATACCATGCCTTACTTTACCTTACCTTCCTACCCCAGGAGTTCCTGCAGCACTCAAAAAGCTGGCCTTGGTACACACATGACATCAACCTAAGCATACAATACACAAATTATAGAAATGTGAATAAATATGAAACATTTAGAGCAACCTGGGGAGTAATTTTACACCAAGCTACTCAATGATTAAAAACATATGAAAATAACTTAATCTTTCTTTTTTTCACTACATCAAAGCTATTCGTACTCAGTTAGGTAAAAGGATGGGCACTTAAATCAGTATATGGTGGACTTTACTATAGGCTGGCCATGGTATGAAACTACCTAGAGCATTATGTGGCAGTAACCAATCACTTACGACTTACAGAGATACAAAACTGTGATATTATTCTAAGCAGCATGGAACCAACTTCTGTGCTAAAATAAAAATCAGACAACTAGAATGGCAAGCTGATGCTTCACATCAATATATCATCAACTTAAAATGATGAAATCCATCACTTAATCAGCTTCAGCAGCATATGCTGTGAGGAAGAGTCACAGCCACTATCCAAGTTGATGATTAACCTAATCCTGATATGTCATCGATTTTCTTATGCATGCAGCAGCCTTAAAACTAACCAAGTATGTGAACCACCAAGTTATGCCTCACTAAACTTTTCATATTAATTACAGCACCTGGAAATATACCCCAAAAACAATGTATCACATTCAGTAAACATTTTTTTATAAACAGGAACAGCGATGATTTTAAAATCAAAACTAAACACGATTCACGATTTGCTAAGAAGGATTATAACAACACTAAAATTGGGGCTAGGCATGGTACACAACTCACAAGCACCTACACAAGTTTTGATAAACAAATTGCATGTCAACAATGCCAATGGCATCACTAGAGGCAGTATGATATGATGGTTTAAACTGGCAATTTCTGATTAGCCATGGCCTGTTGTTAAGTTGTTTAGTCATCACTGTGGCAAAATTCTTAATGTTCTGGTCTTTTCTGCTGTCTAACTGGGACTTTCCTGGAAAGTTAAGTTTCTGTTTTTCTCTTTCAGAGAAGCTAATATATCATAATCCATTGTACACTACACTGCTTATCATAACTAATATAAGCTGACTCTAATATCTTGGACTTACACTATTTCCATTCTATGTTAGGAACGAGCTGCTCTGTTTTCGTTGGTGATGCAGGAGTAGAGCAACTCTCAGGTATTTTGTCTTCATTACTGGCATTTTCTGTCAAATCTTCCTGATGATTAGCAGCAGCAGCCTTTCCTGTACCTTCTTCCTTAACAACTTCCTCTACAGCAAACACAGGCTCATCCTTCGTAGCTGTCTCATCTGGATCCTCCAGTATGGCAGTAGTCATAATTCTCTTGCTTTCTGTTTCTGTGATAATTTCCTTTTCACTAATATTGGTTTCCCCATTGTTTTCCTTCAGAAAGCATTTTGCATCAGTATCATCCTTCTTATCAACAGAACTGGTAGGATCTGGTTTCATGCAGTCTTCAGCTGAAACATTCATTTCACTCAGAATTGTCAATTCATCAGCAGGGGATTGTTTGGTATTCTCTCTGCTTTCCTCTTTCTTTTTTTCACTAAGAACAGGTTCCATCATCTTTGGACCTACTAATGTTTCACCCCCTATTATACTTACCTTATCATCATTTGAAACTAAACAAGAAGATAGTTCATTGACTTTACAGTTTTCCTCTGTACTTTTTGTTTCCTTAAAATCTTCATAATCTTTGTTATATTGCCCTTCTTGATCTTCAAGTTTTTTTGTATCAATATATTCCTCAATCGCATCATGTGAAGCATTAAGATCACTGCTGACACACTGGGCACCTTGATGAGGCTTTTGCACTGGAGCATCTTCATCTTCCTATGGATTTAAAAGTATAAACAAACATGAAATTATGTTAATTCCTAATATGAAAAATGAATTATTTCAATGTGTCAATTCACTCACAGAAAGAAAGAAACTATTCTGTAGACAAAAGACACAACACATACACTGGTCAGTCAAAAATTCTCAAGATATACTCTCATAAATACTCCTATTTTCGATTTCCTTCAATCTCCTGATCCATTCAGTCTTGTTGCTGAACCTGAAAGCACCCTCATTCTTTTTCACACCAAGTTATTAAACAAAAAACCTGAATAACAGGTGAACCATTGTTGTTGTAAATATGTCAGACATTATTTTCTCTATACAGATAGATAGTTCATTCAAGATGGCATGGACCACAGGTGTTACATAAAATGGAATTTTAAGTGCAAAAGACGTTACAGCAGTTATATATTAGCATTTCAGAGCATAATTCATCCCCAGCAATCATTGATGAACAAAATTAAACTCTTTAGGTATACAAAGAAATCAACAGGTATTTACTTGTTATCATTCATTCCTTCATTCTTAATTTCCATACAGCCTCCACAACATTACTTCCACTTCCTCAACACATGCCAAGTGCGTTTACAGTGAAACATTAACTTCCACACTTAAAAAAACCTTCTTGCTCTTTCACTTTATACACTAAGATGATTCATCAATTGAGACCAAAGTCTCCATTCATACCATTTCCATCTACAAAATGCTTCCACTGCATCTAATCCATCATCATTCCTCTAGCATTTCACAAAATATCTCATGCCCTGATCAATTCTCTCAATATATATAACTATCCATTTCTTTCATGGTCAACCTTTCCTCCTTATACCAGCTACTTTAAATTACATTTTCTTGACCAGCTTATCATCTGCTATATGTTATACATGACCATACTATCCTGAAATACTTTTATGCATCTTTCTTATGAATCCTTCACTCCTCATGATATGACATTTTCCTTCTTCATTCTATCTAACCTCCTACCTATATATATGAAAATTACCATCTCAACTGCTCTTATGTTTCACTTCTGACCCATATACATTTGGGTTTCACAGCCATGCATCAACACTGAGACATGTACTCCTTTGTCAAGCTCCTTGTACACTCTGCACTAATTTTTTCCATTCACCACAGGTTTTAGTACACCCCGAGTTTTTCTCCCTTGCATAACTATTTTCAATTTCAGCTTACCTAATACCCTCCTTACTACACCTTATTTACAAATAACTCATGCATAACTTCCAGTTCGTCACATCTGAAGAGATCTTACACTCTGGCCCCTCTTATTTTTTTTTTAAATTAATATCTTACTTTTCATTCCATTCACTTTTATCCTCTTCCTCCAATAAACATCAGTGACCTGACTCTCCATTCTATCAAGCTCTTCTGATTTAGCTAACAGCACAGCATCATCATCTGCATAAAGAAATTGCAACATCTTCCTTATATTCTCCATGGTTAAGTATAACATAACAATCATCTGACCTTACTTTAATTTCAAGCAGTACCCCATCCAATTATTCATCTTATAACTAATTCAGAACCCCTCTCTGGAAAAGGTCCTAGAGTTACTTCAGGACCCCTATTCCAAGATTTCTTGCAGCTCCAAGGCTGATCTACTTCTAGTAGCAAGGAAATGATGGGACTCCTTTGAAGTAAGAAGTTCTAAAAATATTAAATAACCATGGTAATACTATACATCCTTGATTTACTCTCATATCTATTTCAAACCACTGATATCCCCACTTCCTTAAGCATGCACTACTTCCATTATTAAAGCTCTTACTAGCATTTACCAGTCTTTCATGAACACCACATATATTCAACAGTCTTCCATGAACACTACATATATTCAACAGTCTTCCATGAACACCACACAGTCAAAACTTCCCCAAGCGCTTTCCTGTTCGCTTTATCATATGCCTTTCTAAATCTCCAAAGACAACTTCTGCTGAACCTAGCATAACTTTTCTGTGAAAATTCAGAATCATTAAATAATTCTTTCTCCCCTCACTTTTTTTCAATATTTCCAAAAGTTTTTCTTCTATAAGCTTAAGTCAAAAAATGCAACTTAAATAAGATGGCACAAAGAGAGTATAAAACTGTCCAAGTAGCTAAAGCATGAACAAGCTAACTGAACAACATTCCGTCTAACATCTATTAGGCTTGTAAACAAAAGTCAGGTAAAACTGGGATGGATGAACTACCTAAAGCACCAGCACTTGGAATGCTGGGCATCAAAAGCATAGTATACCAACCCCTGATGACAAATGAACTTGCATGTAATGGAACATGGGTAGGAGTCTGTTTTTCTGTACAATGGGCATTTTTGCAATCAAAATTCTGGTAAAATGATGTCCTATTTTACATGACTTACAAATATCAAAAAGACTGAATAAAAGATTGCATAAGCCTCAATGTTAGGAATGAACGAAGGGCTTAATGAATGTAACGTGATAGATACAATCCTCTGCTGAATGGATAGTGCCATGTTTTGAGGTGTCGACCTATGATATCAGGCAAAAGTGTTAAGTGAACAATTACCTGGTTGTTAATTTCTAGGCAGTTTTCTTCACTGCTTAGTGCTGATGTATCTAGGCTCTCACTGCCACTAGCGGCACCAGTCCAAGACGAGTCATCAGCAGGTATGTCAGATGGAGTAAGATTGATTACTTGTCCTGGTGGGTTGCTTGATTCCTATATAGAAAACAATAAAAAGGATTTTAAGTAATAGATATTCTACAACTACATAAACTTTGTTTAACATCTATTCTACAGCTGTCTAAGTACTTTTCCATGGTAATTGATTTTGTTTGTTAACTTCCCTTACAGATTTTTGTTGACCTTAATCATACTTGGCATGCGACTTCCATGCTCATCCCTGCCCATCTAATTCGAATCACAGGAAATGTTATATGATGATCTGCATGCCCTGAAAATGTTGTTGATATGACTCACATAATTAGAACTACAGTTGCTGGTTCACCATCAGCTACAAGCACCTGCCTAAGGCCATCTGCATGGCTGAAAATCCTGTAAGGCAATCATGTGTCATTCATACACAAAATGGGTACTATGTGAAGCCCTAAATCCCAACACATAAATTTCTGTAAGTCTCACCATGTATGTTTCCTGGGCATAAAAGAGGCTTAAGCAGATAGTACTTCTAAATTAAGATAATTAGTCTTCCTGTCTCTGAAAAATAATAATCCAAAATAACAGATGTGATAATGAATTGTCAGCTAAGCAGTTTCTGAGTAAGAAAAGACATAAGAAATAACAAATAAAAGTGTATGTGACACTTTTTACAGTCACTTATATCATCCCATCCCATGATTACTGTATTATACAACTAGACATTGTGCTGAATGCATGAAACACACATTTTACCAGCCAAGCCTTGTTCTCAGACCTATAGTTTTTTCCCATTAGTATGGGACATTAATATGCATGTGGGTTTTAATGCTCATTATGAATCACAAGGTCCCTTGAGTTTTACATGCAGTACGAAATATTTTATGTTTGTGGTTATAATTTTTCTCATAGCAATCATGAGTAAACAAAAAGAACTACAATTGATGAAAAAAAAACTACAGCCATTTCAGCATCACCTAAGAGAGAGATCGAGTATAAGGATGTGATGAATAAATTATGAAGCCTCAGAGGTGTAAGTGGGTGATGGTGAGATGGAAAAAACATCTGACCTAATTCTGTCAAATAGTTCACCTAAAAAAGATCCTGTACACAAATGGTGTAAGACTGAGAAAGTCCGTGGCAAAAACCTCCCAGAATTAGACTGCATGTAACTGACGGTCATGGTAAGAAAACAGCCTGACATACCTAACACTCTGCCATAATTTGTAGATGCATTGCTGATAATGACATATGCACTCACTGTTATCTCTAAAGAAACCATGAATGATCCTGAGAAGTGTCTTGAAAATATATAACCAAACTAACACCTGCACTGACGTGGACAAGAAAAAAAAAAAAAAGCAAACCCCTTGCAATTATGAGCAGGGAATGCCACCAATGTGAGCTGCTCTTAAGAAGTACATCAAGAGAACCGCCTTCTATACTTGTTAAATCTGTATTCTATCCCTGCTGCCACAGCCTGTGCTTCCTTTTCTGACCACCTGGGACTGCATCAAGAATGGTAACAGACCATTAGCTTTTATGGATGACACTCCCTGAAGTCTCCAAAACATGCAAAACATGTAGCCTTAAGAAAGGGTGACACAACAAATGCAGTTGCAAGAAGAATGCACTCCAATGTACAGTTCTCTGTCTGTGTGAGGGAGACTGTGCCTCCAGCAAACTTTAGTCGCCACAGTTGAATTCATTACCCCTTAAAATGTATGATTAGCAACTAAAATCAAGTATTCAGCAGGCTTGTGTCCAAAGGTATTATTGCAACTGAATGTAATGGGATCACTTTGAAATTCAATATGGCAGCATCCTTATTATCATATGGTACCAATATTTTAGTACTTCCAACAACATAGCACTAGCAACCAAAATCAAGTGCCAGGTATGTGTGAATACAAAGATTATGAAAATTGTATTCTAAATATTGACCATTTTGAATTTCAAAACTGTGTCTCATATAGGTACAACTTCGAGGACTCCTACACCTGAAAAATGTTCACAATATATTTATCGAACTCTATACACTTTTATTATAAACTGAGTAACTGATTTCCTATGATGCTGCACTAAAATGCATTAAGTATAAAAAAAGCAGATCAGTACAGTATTTCTAATTAAAAAAAAAGCTCATATGAAATGTTACAAAATGACATTATATTCCTCATGTTATTCATGGCAATATCAATCAGTGGTCAATCTCCAGCAATGAAAACTAGCAAGCTGAAGTGCACTACGACAGTGACAATTCACTTAATCTCTGACCATTTAGGAAGGCTCATGGTTAATCCAACCATAAATGTGCCTGATTCTAAATGTAACATCCCAAAATCTGAAAATACTTAATTGTCCTGTCAATATGTCAAATGCCCCTCTGAAATGATTCTTTAATAAAATAAACTTGAACACATAAGAATCCTTGGATACTGATTAGTTAGCTTCTAGAAGGGCAGATTACTCAGATAATGTACTTCATGTCATCCCACTAGCATTTGCAGCTTGAAATCAAGACAAATTACTTTTATTCACCCTTAACTGTTGGTACTACTGTAATAAAGACATCTTTAAGGAAAACGAAATTTTACACTGCTCAGATGGCTAGTTTAACATGCATCTCGTAAGCCAAACACACAACTGCTGACTTTAGAATATCAAACTTAATCCACCTTAGTTCATGATCAGAAAATCCCAGCAGAAATCAAAGCAGCTCAAAGCATAGCTACCTCTACACTGATGGTATGTTTATCCTCATGTCTCAAAACTGTGTAAATTGATGGTGCATTTGATGCCTGAAAATTTCCAAGCTCCATCCTGACTTACAGATTCCTGAATGGATGAAACTAAGCTGGGAATACTTCTTCCTACTATAGGCTCTAGCCATACAGCTGTTTTTGAGCTTCCCTGAACCACTAACACGTGCACACTTAAGTGGAGATTTTCCTTTTGAATGTGAACCATTTGAGCAATGATTACAAACAATACTTTCAGTAGTTCTTTCTTCAGCTTAACAAAATTTATGCCCATTCTTTTTTCACGAGATGAATGATTAACAAAATCTATGCCCATTCTTTTTTCACGAGATGAATAATTAACAAAATCTATGCCCATTCTTTTTCATCAAATGAATAATTAAACAGAAAACCTGGTGTGAGAGTGGACCAGACTTTTCTGATGGTTAGCTGCTCTTTAGGTTATGATTTTAGCCTGGCTGAAGGAATAACAACCTGAAGAATATTCCATTTGTATCTGATGGATGATAGGTCTGCCTAGGAAAAACAGGCTGATGGGAAATGCTGGACTTTCTAATGGTAGGGATTAAGCTGACTGAACTTGAGAAACTGCTATGTCCCTCATTCTCTCTTGACTCTAGTTAATAATCTCTTAATTAAAAATAGCTCTAATTTTCAATCATGAAAATAACTGTCTAACTCATGTAGTGTGCTTTATGAAACATATTGCAATTATCACTTGCAAAATTTCTTTTAATGGACACTTACCTATTGCAGGCCCCATTTACTCCTCTCCTCCCATGTGAGCAATGATAAGAAATATATTTTTGAACAATGTGACAAGATGTTAATGTGGCCTATAACTTTCATCATTAAGTGAAAACCTGAAACAAAATATTTCCCAAACTTCTAGTGAGTTATGCCAAGAGAAACCTTTGGCAAACATTGCTATATCATTAGTATAACTTCCTACCATTTAATGTTTGAACTACAGTATCAACCCTTTTTCTCTAGTGAGGAATAACAGTGTTTACTGATGGAACACAATCACACCTGTATTAAAATGTGGAAGAATTAAAGCCACAGAGTAAACATACAAGGTCAAGAGTGTTACAGATATGTGACAAAATAGTCTAAGAAGGATAAAAAATATAAAATTTTTTTGAAGATCAACATTAGGTAATTTACAAAACTTCAGAGTATATGTGGTAAACAATGCACATGTGAAAAAAGGAGTGAAGTCCATTCAGCATTAAAACTAGTGAAGGTTCACTCTATCAAACTATAAAAATGGATAATAATGATTTTAATCCATATAATCAATATACACTGATTCACAGTTTATTTTATGTATACTGTTCTACAAAATAATGAAAATTAAAATTGTGCTTAATGGATTACCTGAGCTTTGTTATGATATTTTTTGGGGCATTGAGCTGATGAGATAAAAGTAGAAGAGGCAGATGTGAGTTCCTGGTGAGACTGAGAGCCCTCATTAAAGGCTGAGATTGGAGCACCTTCAGCATCACCTCCAGACCTTACCCAAATGCTGGGAGAACTCTGAAAATTCTTTGTTGATGTATACATCAATGATTAACACACACAAAAAATAATGATGATTATATTCTTAGAAGTGTCATACCATGATAATTATATATTCAGTGAAGTACAGAGGAAAAATTTAAATAATATCTAGTGTTCATATGACCCATGAGTTTCTGATATATTACCACAAACATAATCCATCTCTAAACAAAAACTTGTCAATTTCAACATGGACATAAAAAGTAATACCTGTGTTTTAAAAATGGGTGTATATCTACAATCAGATGTGAGTGGCATGAACAACCATTTTAAGAAAGAAACACTGGAAAATATATTATCAATCATCATTTACTCCTGAGGATAGGGGAGAAAGAATACTATCCATGTATCCTGTGCGAGTCAAAGAACATGACCAAGAGAAGTGAGACCAAAAGGCTGGAAATCTTCCTTCCCTATATCATTATTTTCTAAAAGAAGTTACTGAAGAAGGAGCAAAGCTAGGATTTTTCCCACAGAGGTTCAATTATCTGCTCCTGATACTACCCCACTATTGCAGAAATGGCTAACAGGATTCTTTTTCCTGTCTGAAGTTGGTGCTGGTAATTGTTCTGCTAACATTTATTTTGTTTGTGGTCTTAAGTTGATTTTTGTAGTCTGGGGTCATGTGTGTGTTATATGTAATGCCCAGTATGACTGAAGTTTTGTTAATTGGGCATGATTGTTCATTCATGGTTATGGAAGGTCATATAAACAAATAAGCGATTTTGTGATTTTCCTCTCACAAACCTATCATTCTTACTCATACTAAATACTAACACATCATAAAACATTTGAAAATACATTAATAAAACTAAGACTATCTGAAAAAAAATCATTCCACAGTGCCTTACCTCCTCATTAGCAGAATTAATACGTCCTTGACCTTGTCCACTACCTCGTCCTCTATGATTTTTTTTCCCAGATCCCCGACCTCTATGATGCTGCTTATCTCTACTCCAGCTTTTGGCCTCATCAACTTGTTCATTCTGGCATGTCTGTAAAGCAGGCTTCACCATACGACCCGAACCAACTCGTACAAATTTTCCTGATGACATGAAATAAGAATCTTTAATACTTTGTTTCCTGCAACAGTATTTCTCTTCTTCCACATCAAATGATTTCCCACCATACATTAGGGTGCCTCTCCTAAAGCATCTTCCATATATCACTATCTTTTCACTTGTTTTGCTCTCTGTCACTGTAACATTCCTCTTGATACAAGATAAGCAGTAAAAAGAGAAAACATTGTATTCTTTATAGACACAAAGGATAGATGAAAGGAAGATATATTTACAGGTTGAGATTTAAAAATCCAAATTTCTAAAGACTGAAAACTTCCAAAGCCTTCAGTCCAGTACACTGAAAATTACCACCAAGTTGAACCACAGTTTCCAGAGTTTGCCATTTTGTACTATACAGTACATCTTTCATTGTGCAATCAATTTTCAGGATGATTCCCAGATATCGTCAGTTATCCATCAAAAGATAGAAGTATTAAATGACTTTTTGTAATGGCAAGGTTTTCCCCTTTATGGTGTTTCCTTAAGCAAAATTTTACAGTAGCAACATTTGAGAATTAGGGAAACTTTCAGAATGACACACTAATGCCATGCAATAGCAACAAAATTTGAAAAAGATTAATTTCTTATCTAACAATATCAAAAAACCTTTTCTTTTGATAACATTTCAATATATTATTGTTTTTACGTCAAAATGCATTTTGTAACAATGTCAAAGCATAATAATTTTAGATTTGCTTACCACAAGCACTGGCAAAATATGTTTGGATTTATATCCCACCTGCTGGATGTCAGCTTCTAAACATCTTTTCATTTAGACAATATTAATGAAAATTTACCAGCAAATGTGAATGATGAGGATTTGAAATGGTTATGGAGTTGGTTGGGGTGGAGTGTGGGTTACTGGGAGGAAGTAGACAGAGAACTAAGATATACTCACCCCTGAATTCTCTAATTCTGGAAATGTTTTAACTAGAGTGGAGAAGTTTGCCTTAGCATTTTGAAAAAGATAATCAGTTTTAGCTGAGTGGCATGCCTCTTTTTCTTTCTGTGAAGCTCCCTCATACTCTAGTTTTGGCCTTACGTGGGATACAAACAGCTTGCTATGTATTTCCTTATCCATGTACTTGAAAGCTATTCCAATAATTGCCATCAGACAGTTTGTATCCTTAACTATTCTCACTCCACATGCCACTTCATCCAAAACATACCACATCTGTGAACCTATCATCCAAAACATTCAACAGTCCTTCAAAATACTTGCTCTACCTCTTCTTTGCCACTTCCCCATCTGTTCTCGTCACCATTGCTTCTATTCATTTCTTGTTCTCCTCACATACTTTACTTACTTTCAAAATATTTTCTTATCCTCTTTGTTAACCAATATTATCTAACTCCATCTCCTATTTGCTCTCTTTTTAGCTCTTTTCCCTTTTCTTGACCTCCTGCTGCTTTCTCTTGTGCTCCTCCTAATCATTCACACTCCTTCCCAGCTGATACCATCCATATGTCTCCATATTCTCTTTCACTAGCAATCAAACTACCTAGTTTCACCACTAACTACCCATTCTTACACAACCACATCCCACCTTTAGCATGCCACACACTAAACCTACACATGTAAGCACTGCTTCCCTAAATACCTTCCACTCCCCTTGTTTCACTTACTCTCATGTTGTGTCACTCTTCTCTCAGTCTTTCTCAGTACATATGCACAAAGGCTTCTTTACTAAGGTAACTCAGTTTCACGACATCTTTTTCACAATATTTCCTCTTTTCCTAAAACCACTACAAAACTACAAAGCTTTCACACTCATTTCCACCAAGATATGACCAGAGTCCACCAATTGCATCTTTCTTTAAACCAAATATATCCTACCTCCATTCCTTGTTCAGTATACAACTCAAAAAGCTTTTCCTCTCTTTTGTTTACATAAGTGATCTCATAACCCACAAAAATATCCTAAAATAACATACAACACATTCTTGCATTCAGACTTCTAGTGCCCATCTACCTCCTCCCAGGTAGCACTCCTTTATTCTTCATTCCCATCATTATCAATTACATAAGGATTAACAATCACCCACCTCTTGCAATCTTCCTTCATTCTAACCCACTTCAATCTTGAATTCAATTCCTTATGCTATATAACAAAGTCCCATGGCCCCTCCTTCATCAAAAGTGGTATCCCTTCCTTCATTCTTGCCCTTTCAATAACCCAAACCATTCAGTCTCCTTCAACTTAGAATTAGAACATCCAGATTTCTCTCATCAAACATATCATGTATCTCTCCCTTCTTCTCATCTTGGTCACATCCATGAATATCCACGAATATTCCGATATCCAAGTCTAAGTCTATTAAGGCAAATCTTTACTTGGCCCTTTCTTATGTTTGTGGTTTTTGGAAATATCAATACAAAAGGGGAGGGTTTCCTACCACTTGTTCCCACCCTTTAGTCACCTCTTATGATATGTAAATGTATGTGGGTGGAAATCTTAATTCCTGTCTCCAAGGATAAACAATAATGATTCAGTAATATTAATAATAATAATAGTTATAATTAAAAAAGTAAAAACTGAGATGTTCTCTCAAGATAGTATGTTGACAACAGATTTCTGCTAAGTTAAAGTATACTTGAGTGCCTACTTGCAGCTGGTAATTGTCTTGTGCTATTCGTTATTCTATATTCCATATTTCATTGCTGTACATACTAACAGCCAGGTTAAGCCTAACTAATCAGTTCTAATATGTCAGCTATCTGGTGGAATGCACTTTAGGTAAAATCCATCACGGTCTCATCAGTACTTAAATAATAATATTCTTTAAATCTATTCCCATATTATGATGAACTGAGTAGAACTACTTGAGGAAACAAAGCCATATCTAAATTGCAATTTGAGTTTGATTTTAGGTAGCAGGTAGGTTAAAAACTGTACTGGCTTGGCATGTTATTAACATTTTTACATAATAATAACTCGATGAAAATAGTCTTAGCATACCTTAATAATGCTGACAAAACACATAGCAAAATCCCACCAGTCTCATAGATTACATTCTGAATATTGTGAAAATATCTTTAACAAATTAAAAGAAAATAGTAGCTAGTAGAATATTTGAAAGTTCTAACACATTCTAACATTTTATTTTAAAAAATAGTGCTACAAATACTACAAAGGTTTCAAGTGGACTAAGAAAGTACCTTTCGAAGTGATATAATAAAGAGTATATTGAACTTATTGTACCATTGAGCTCTGGATCTATGGAATGGCCCTGGCTCCTATAATTTCCTTGGGAGCCGCGGTTACCTATGGGTCTATGGTCTCCCTGTTGTCCTCGATGATGCCCTGATTGAGGTTGGCTTGAAACCCTATCATCACTGCAAGGCAAGGTCACAAAGTCGCCCAATTTTATGCCTTCACCTGAAATAAAAGCATTCTTAAAGCACAACAAATAAGGTGAACATTCTATAGATGCTCAGTTATGACAGGGTTTTACAGATAAAGATACAAATGAAAACTGAAAGAAGCTGAGTCTTATCAAAATGCTGTGAAAATGTATTATACAGTACTTAAATATGGGTCTCTTC
>JAUUDW010288796.1:0-13653 GCA_032361385.1 Panulirus guttatus | reverse complement strand
ACTTCTACTAGGCTGCATGTCACATATATCAACTAACTTTTTGAGTTGTTCACTTTCAAGTGATGTTCCATTATTCACCGTTCTACTCTCATGTCTTCATCCATAATCTGCTCCACTTTCTGCCCATTCTACAAAATGAAATTCAAAGTCTCCAACTTTTTATACATCAATTAAACAAAAAATGCATTCTTTTTTTTTAGATTTACCTCCCTACCTCAGAAGGAGCGGCCCTATGCCCTAGGGCGGCCCACCACTGGTGAGGGACCTCAGCACTGAGCTGAGGGGGTTGGGCGTGTTATCCCACCCAGCTCCCACAAGAGCCAGGCTCCACTCTCAAAAAAATGCATTATACTCAATTGCAGATAGTTTGCTCAATGTTCTTGGCCTAAAACTCTTGTACTTTCTACCAGTGATTGTAAGAAATACCACCCTGAATATGTTAAAAGATCAAAATCAATACTGCATCTCTAAAGCACATCTGATCAATCTAAATGCAAAAGGTACCCTGGCATGACAGATATTGCAGCATCTGTATTCTAGACAAGATAACCTTATCAGAACCTTGGATGCAGTGATAATAAATGGCCCTGGATCATGTCATGAAAGTCCCAGAATACTGAGAAGAAATGTCACCATCTATGATGATTAAGACTCTAGAAAAGGAAAGTACCTACCCATTAAGCTTTCTCAATAATGCATCAGACAACTTACCTTGTTTTTCATAGCTGCTCCCAAAGCAAAATTTGAATTGGGGAAATGAGCTTTAATATCTGCCACGGAGCAGCCCTCTGGAGGCAAAGAGTTGAACAAACGAGCTTCATGAGAACCACTGGTAACAATATTGGCCCCCTCGTCTGTGCATTCCCATGTTTTATGAGCAGACTGCTTGACACTTACAACCTGGAGGAAAAATTTTTGTAATTTTCTATCTTTTTTTCTTTGTTAACATGCAGTACTATCAGACCACTGTCTTAAAGTTCTCAAACTTGATCCCTAATAAAAAAAAAAATTAAGCAAAATTTAACAAGCCTTTTTTTATACACGTGAAATGGTCAACGATAGCATCAACTTTTACCAAGCAAAAATACTGTACAGGGGATCTCTGACTTACGAACAGGTTATGTTCCTTACCCTGTTCGTAAGTTGAACTGTTCATGAGTCAGAAAATATAGAGTAATACATAGGGAAGAAAGAATACTTCCAAAGTATTCCCTGCATGTTGTAAAAGGTGACTAAAAGGGGAGGGAGCAGGGGGCTGGAAATCCTCCCCTCCTGTTTTTACTTTTCCAAAAGAAGGAACAGAAAAGGGGGCCAAGTGAGGATTTTCCCTCTAAGGCTCAGTCCTCTGTTCTTAGCGCTACCTTGCTAATGCGGGAAGAGGCGAATATGTATGAAAAAAAATGCGCTTATTTGTATATATATGTGTATTAGAGCAGTTGTGTCTTTCTTCGTGTGTTTACTGGCACTACCACTCTAATGCGGGAAATGGCAATCAAGTATGAAAGAAAATATTGATATCGAATCTAGAGATTTGTAGATTCAGATTTAGTGAGAGATCATGAGCACTTCCCAAGCAGCCACTCAGCAGATTAGAAGCATGGCACATGCTTTCTCTTTTGTAGGTGTAGGGAGGTTTGAGGGAGTTATAAAGCTACATTACAACATTAGAGTATGGGTTCTGTTACCTTTGTATGATGATTTTGTCAGAATGCCCATCTAAGTGAACTTGTACTCTGGTGAGCATTGACCTGCTGTTGCTGTTATATGAATTTGGAATTTTTTTTCCATGGACCTTCTGTATGTGAGTGGTTATGCACTGGATAGTTGTGGTTAGGCTTATTAGTTTCTGGATGAATGAACTTAACTTGCAGAATAAAAGATAAAGAAGAACTTATAATACTGTGGAAAGTCAAGCTTTCTTAGCACATTGGAAACATATTGAAGATATGTGTGAGGGAAGTGAAAGGCTGTGTGTGCCTGATCCATGCCATGTAAATGGGAACTGAGTTAAAGATAAAACATGAGTAGAATCAGAGATATTCAATAACTCACATGAAGGTGGTGAGGGTTTGCACTTGTTGAAGTAGTTAAGATTAAAGAACATGAATAGAATACTTTGTGATTACTTTGTATTTTTTCAGGTATGATACTGCCGTGCAGAAGGTTAGCATTGTTAATGGCACTGTATCACAAGTAGATCTCAAAATGAAACGTCTGGCTGAAGGTGAGCATGTGGAAGTGACATTTAATCTGAGCATACTATCTCATCAGTAAATATACCAATTGCTATCATTATTAGTGCTTTATGAAAACATTACGAGTTACAGATTGAGCATCCCTAATCCGAAAATCTAAGATCCGAAATGCCCCAAAATTCGAAAGTTTTTGAGCGGCAACACGACATTACAAGTGGAAAATTCTACACCTAAACACATTATTTTTTCATTGTATTAGTGGTATTTCATATTTTTTTTACTGTTGAATATGTATGTGTGAATAAGTGTAAGAATATGATTGCTTATCAGTAACATATAAATTCAGAGTCAAGAATGAAGTTGAGGCCAAACAACCACAGATTGTCCTCATAGGTGGCTGAGGTTGTGACACCTTAGCTCTCTGATGGTTCAGTGTTACACAAATATTGTTTCATGCACAAAATTATTAAAAATTTTGTGTAAATTACCTTCAGGCTATGTGCATAAAATGCATGTGAAACATAAATGGATTTTGTGTTTAGACTTGGGCCCCATCCCCAAGATATCTCATTATGTATCTATTATCCATTATGACAAATATGGAAAACAGGATGGTATGGAAACAAACAGGTTAGAGCTGAGATATACCTCAGCGTTTCAGTCATTCAGTGGTTTTCCTCAGGAGATACTGATTCCAGCATTCGGCAGGACTTTGTTTCCCAGTGATGGTCACACGGTCGGATGCCTTGGCGTGTCAGTCTCTGATGGGATTGCTTGTCCTGCCTGCTGCCTCCACTTCACGGTGATCACCACTGCCTGACGTGACTAGCAGATGAACCCAGACCTTGAGTTAACTTTGTCTTCGGTAGTGATGTAAGCGGCCTATGTCGCTACCAGAGACAACGGTAACACAAGTTCTGGGTTCATTTGCTGGTCACATCAGGCAATGGAGTCACTGTGAATGTGTGGAGGCAGCAGGACAAGCAATCCAATCAGAGAACCACACACCGAGACGTCTAACTGGGTGACCATCACTTGCTGGGGAACAGTCTCACTGAATGCTGGAATCAGTATCTCCTGGGGAAGACCGTTGAACGGTTGAAATGTTGAGGTATGTCTCTGCTCTAACCCGTTTGTTTCCATGCCATCCTGTTATATCATTATGTATAAGCAAATATTCCAAAATCCAAAACACTTCTGGTCCCAGGCATTTCGAATAAGGGATACTCATCCTGCACCATTCTTTGCTACAAAAGTTCTTCTCCCCAAAATAACTTGATCTTAAAATCTTTTTAATCTCTCATTGGTGGACCCTATAAACTTGCTGTTTTATACCTGATACTTTATCTTTTCTTACCTGACTAATGTACACTTTGTAGTTATTGAAATAAGGAAGTAAGATTCTTTTCAGAATTTCTTTCCATTAAGTGTAACCACTGTTTTTATTTTCTTATGATTTCCAGTTCATCAACTATTTAAGGAGACTTGTACAAAGGTATTGAAGCTTGGCTTGCAAAAGTAGCTCCAGAACTGAATCTGAAACCACTATCTTAGAAAGGAGGCTCTGTGCTTGCTAGGGCAAATATGAATTTATCCATGACAGGTAGAAGTACTGCATCCACACCCTGTACAGATTTGTCCAAATGGAATAGAGTAGAACCAGAAGTTTCATTATCTGCCCTTATCCCAAGAGTGACTTCTTTGAAGTTTGTCCCAACTGTTTTTATTAAGAAATACACAGTTATAGGAACAGTTGTGTTGCAAAATTTGCTCCTGAAGTTGATCTGCATGAGATTAATTTTCCACAAACCAGTTATATGATGTCTTTCAGTGAATGAAACTAGGCATAGAGACTTGACAGATAAAGATGAAAACACTAATATGACATCAGAAAGTTCAACCACAGTTAGTATTCAGTTATGATCCATAAGTTTTGGTCCTTTCTTTGTTGTGAGCGACAGTCAGTTGGTGGTCGTGAATTATGGATATCCTTTAACCACAAGTGAAAATCAACCAAAATTAATCAGTGACTGTCAGCTCATAACCCTGAGTGGTTTTTGCCCAACAAGTACTTATGATGATCCACCAATAAACATGAGCAGTAGCCATCATTCAGCAAAAGGTGACAGTCATCTAATGGCTGTATGTGAAGGTCAGCCCATTGTCATGAATGATGGTCAGCTTTCAGCCTTAACAGATGATCAGCTGTCTGTGCAATCTTCAACTGAAAATTCCACATGGCTGTTGATTATGCAGGTGGTGTAAGCTTAACAGCTCATAACTATTTGTGCGAGTTTATGTTTTGTGTGAGTGTAGAAACTGATGTGGCTTTTATGATAATGAGTGCTGCTATAATTGGAGATTTCAGTGCCTGTTTTTTTTACTGCATTTAGAGTTAATGCTGTGTACACCATGCTGCATTGCACTGCTTGTTTTTGTGTGTAAAATAGCAGTAGTAATTTCTGTAGTTAATCCATTACATATAGCATGAATTTAAGGTTCTTTCTAGAAATCTGTATTTTGTTAGTATGATTTCATTTTATTTTACAGCATAAGCATCTTGACTTTGAAAGTAGAGCTAAATTTTCACTGATACTTTTGAAGTTATGACAACTTCAGATTTTTGATAAAGCTTGCTGGTAGGTTGAACCCTCCCTTACCATGAGGTTTTTAGTGTTTGTGGTAGAATAGATTGAACTGATTTTTTGGAAGAATGATGGAAAGTTTGGTAAGAGTTGTTGGTTAGTTGACCCATTTTCCTTTGGAGGAGCTGTATTTGGAAACTCGTTTATTTGCTGATTTATTTTATGTGGTGGTTTTAGCCCATGGGAAATTGGCACAGTTAATTGCTTCATATTTTTGAGGGACACTAGTTTCTTTTTTTAAGCCTTTTGTTGCTTTCCATGAGTTCTTCCTTTTTATGGCTTTCCCTCCTTCCTCATTGCTGCTTTTACTCTGTATTCATGCTCCCTTTTCACATTGCTTCTTAATATTTACATATAAGTGTCATTTCTTTCATTTATTTTGTAACTAGATGAGCATGAGCATAAAGAATTCTTCAGCAAACATTGCAGGTGTTGCCACTGACTATGGCACTGTGAAGGGTAGGAGTGGTTGGTAGTTGTTATAGTAATAGATATGATATACTTCCTTACTCAGAATATCAGAAAAGGTGACATGGTGTAGGTTGTGTAAATTGTCACTTAAATGATAGGTGCTATTTCCTGAAGTTTGAAGTAGCGAGAAATTATTGTAAAATAGTAGGGATATCTTGGGAAGAGTTATTGATAACCGCATTATAATCTAAACCAGGGGTAGGCAACCTATGGCCCGCAGGCTAGATCCAGCCCACAAGCAAATATTGGGATACGATGCTTATCAAGCCCACAAATGATTTTTCCTTATTCTGAGTGTTTCAAGTGGTCTCAAGTGACCACACTGATGGATCATGTATGGCATCTTGTTACACTGGCCCCAGGTTCCATTTTTGTTTCTTACCAACTACCAAAAGTAACAGACACAGTGGTGTATATACGAATGACAGGAAGGTGGACTACCTTATTGATATGTATTAGAAATTAGATACTCTCCTTGCGTGCACAGGTTTTCAGGTGGTATCATTCAAATTTGTAAACAGAAGCAGCATCATTGTGTTTTGACAAGAAATTCAAGTTAAGTATCTGCTTGAAGAAGAAAATTTAATTCATTCTAGTAAGGTATGTATTTTGTTACCTCTTTTGTGGTTTAATACAGTAGATAGGCAAGTGATTTGCAAGGAATGTTTCGCACTGATCACCACTTTTCTACATCAACCGCAGAGTGATGCTGCCTTAAATTAGGTGGTTAAAAGGCATGCTAGGGTGACAGTTCACCTATGTCACGCAACTTCTTGACCTCTTGCAACAACAGGATACCACATGAACCAGATATTTACATGTTACGAATTTGACAAAAATATAAAATATAATTTTATGAAGTGTGTGTTGCACTGGTACTGGTTTTGATTGTACAACAATCATCCTCAGTATATATTAAATCTGGAGGTAAACTGAATTGAAAGCATCACATGGCAGTAAAACTCATAGCAAAGTTCCAAACAAAAGAAGTGTTAAAATAAAAATGTGTTACAATCGGTGAAAACATTGGTGGCAAATAAAAAGCACAGAGAAGCAAAAACAGCATTACACATCAAAATGAAAGGGTTAAATTTACATGATAAAGTTGTTTGTCTAGAGACGGTTTTTCTTTATCGATATGAATAGCTTCTTCAATCTTAAGTTGTTACGAAGATGGGGCGGAGCCCAGAATTGTAAAAAATCCTCCGAACAAATGTTCTTACACAGTTCTGAACTCTGAAGCTGTTTGAAAATGTGAGAGTTCCCATCCGTCAACAAATGCTTTTGAACACGTGTTGGAATGTCGGCAGGTTTCACTGACATAACAGGCACTACAGCCTGTGTGGGAAAGCCTGTAAATATTATGTGAACGGAGTTTCTTTAGGATAGGGTCCTTCACGCTAATCATATTACATGTGCTACGATACTTGTTGAATAACTTGAGTTTCAAATTAAAATAAAAGAAAAAATTCCAGTGGCATTGAATGCAAATTGCAGGACGATAGACACTGAGTGCCCAAATTTTCAAGACACTTGGACACTAGAATACCTCTTCATCAAGCATGCTGGGAAACCAGTTTGTCTCATTTGCATACAAAATGTTGCTGTTAAGAAGATGGCAAATATCAGGCGACATTACAAGACCCACCAGTGTGGAAATTTTAAATAGTTTTCTGGGCAAGTAAGGAAAGATGAATTTGAGTGACTGAAGGCTATTTTTGGAAAACAAATGTCATTTTTTCGCCAAGAAAAGCTGTGAAAATGAAGGAAGTACTTGTGCCAGCTACAAAGTCACAAAACATTGCAGAAAAGATGAAGCTTTTTACAGATAGAGAGTTTGTCAAAGAATGTTCATTGGTAGTGGTGGATATTGTCTGTCCTGGAAAGAAATCTTTATTTGCATCTATCAGCCTGTCTAGAAGAACGATCACACGGCGAGTTGAAGAAATGTCAGCAGATGTTAAAAATTGTTTAAGGAATGTCTACAATGAATTGCAATTTTTTTCAGATGCGTTTGATGAGAGCACAGACTTGAGAGATGAGAGACACTGCTCAGCTTGCAGTGTTTGTTTGAGGAGTGACCTCAACTTTCCAAATTTTTGAAGAGTTTATTCAATTGATTTCTATGAAGCACATGTTTACTGGAGCAGACATTTTTGAAGCATTCGTTGAAAATAATGTCAGAAATGAAACTTTATGTGTCGAAGTTAATTGGTATCACAACTGATGGGGCACCATCAATGGTGAAGAAAAAAAAAAGGTATCATCACATTGCTGCAAGGACAAATGGAAAACCTTGGGGTTGAACAGAAACTGGTTAAAATTCATTGCATTATCCATCAAGAGGTATTATGTGCCAAGTCTTTGAAATCAAAGGATGTAAAGGACATTGTTGTTAAGGCAGTGAATCTGATCCTATCTGTGGATTGAATCATCGCCAGTTTCAGTAGTTTATGTTGGATGTGGAGGCAGAATATGGGGACCTGGCTTATTTCTGCAATGTAAGCTGGCTTAGCCTAGGGTCAGTGCTGGAAAGAGTATTTGCATTACATGAAAAGTTGGCAGTAATCCTTGAGAGCAAAAATGAGGATACTTCACATTTTCATGATCCTGATTGGCTTGCAACCTTGGCATTTCTTGTAGACATTACATCTCATTTAAATAACTTGAATTTACAACATCAAGGAAAAAATCAATACTTGAGATGCATGGTCATACTGTGGCCTTTGAAAGAAAACTGCAATTGTGGGAATACCAGCTTCAGAAAGGAAATTGTGCACATTTTCCCACTTCAAAAAAAGTAAGGCACAAGATCCAGGCTATCTCTTTATCTGTATCTCTGATGCTTGTTTCCTTCTGGAGCTCCCTCAAGGGGGTGGCCATGCCAATAGAGTCACCATAACTAGTGAACTCTAGTGCCACTTCTTTGGCATTTTTATGAATATTGTACAAGAATTGAAGACTTTTCATCTCATTTTTGCTGATTTTGGCTTCCATGCAAATGAGTTTAAGCTGTCTGTTACTCCATTTGATGTTGAAGTGGACACTGCATTAGAAATTTTTCATGGAATTGATTGAGATGTAGTATGACAACATACTGAGATCAAAACTTTATTCTGAAGATGTGTCATTGCACGACTTATACAGAAAATATATTCATCCAAGTAGGAAGTATCCTAACTGAGTGGACCATGCCAAAAAGATGGCATCATTGTTTGGCAGCACTTATCTGTGTGAGCAATTATTTCCAAAAATGAAACACACCAAGAACTGTTTGAGAACAAGATTGACTGATGCCCATCTGGATAATGTCTTGCTCTTGGCATCAACAAGTCTAACACCCAGTATTGAGAAGCTTTCATGCAACAAACAGCATCAAGTTTCACATTGATTCATCAACTGTTTGCATTAGAATTAGTTTTTCTTTTTTATTATATATGATTTACCACTATTCACTGCATCATTTTCACACTTTTTATGTTTTAAAGATTCTTTGTATCTTTTTAATAGATTCAAAACATACCTTGATTGAAATGAATTGTGACTAAATTGAGATCTTTGATTACTAATTGGCAACTTAGTTCAGCTGAAATGATTCCTTAGCAAGCGTTATTCACTGATTTAAGGCAAAATATAAGTAGATGTATTTAATCTGATAAATCCCATATTTCAAGCTTTTTTTATGGCATGTATCTGGCCCACCTTCCACTCAACCTTCCACTCATTAATACACGATTGGTCTGCAGAGGAAAGAAGGTTGCCTACCCCTGATCTGAATTATGGGATATGATTGGAGCTAGGGGACGAGTAGAAGACATAACATGTCTTCTTACATAGAATATCAGAAAAAGTGATATGATATGGGTTGATGTATGGATGGTGAATGTTAGATGATGATTGGCATTACTGGAACTGTAAGATAGCTAAGAATGATATAAAAGTGGTGGTGGCATTTTAGGGAAGAATTATTATCTCATTACAATGTAAGTTATGGCATGAGGCTGGAACTTTGAGAAGGAGGGGATCCTGGTTCTGCAAATTGATTCCCTTGAAAGATGCACGTGGTCTTTTATGAAAGTGCATTGAATTAGGTATTGTAGACCTCGAAGTACATGGAAATTTGTCAAAAGTAGTGAAGTTTTTGTTTGGTGGAGAAGAGAGGTCAGAGGCCCAGTAATAGTATAACAACAGCCCCAGATAATCCCATGATTAAAAATTTTCATAAACCTACTGAACAAAAAACTTAATTTTTTTGGACAATCTCTCTCTCTCTCTCTCTCTCTCTCTCTCTCTCTCTCTCTCTCTCTCTTTTGGGTCATGGGATGATTTAAGGGAAATTATGTTTCTCATTTTCAGGGCCCCTTAAACATTCAGATATTTGCCACCTCCCAGCTCCCTTGTAATATGTCACTGATTCTCAGTGTGTTCAACTTTTGTATAGTATAATGCAGATATGGAGAAATTGTTGGTCTGAGTGTTGTATTATCAGGATATCTGCACAGTATTAGCTTATAACCAGAATTACCTGTTTGATGTTATTGATGTGAAACACAAAATCTTTTGTATTAATCTAATTGCAAGTCATCACATTTGATGTCAGCAGGTTAGTAGAATTTGCATCTCTAACTGTTCAGAGAAGATATGAATATGAAGTTAGGATAACTCTTAGAGAAAACTTTCAGCCATTAACCCATTCACTGCAGCTAGAGCATACACATTAATAATTTTTAAATTGGCATTTTACAATTCAAGGTAAAACATATAGCCATAAATGCTTGTTTTGACATCCCATACATTGTTATCGGTTGTTTCCGCATAAAATTTTTCAATATACTCGTGAATATTTTTGAAGTTTGCAAGAGACCAGCATGAGATCTGTGCCCTCATGTTATGTAATGATGTAAGATGTGACACTCACAAGGTAACAGATATTAGAGATGAAGACCATAGATAATCATATTTGTTTTTCACAAAAGCACTTCCAAAACTACCATACATACTAAAAATGTTTGAAAGTACTCATGGGGTGCTGATACACCTGACAGTGAAGCAGCATAAGTTAACCTTTAAACTTTGATGTAAGTCAATAAGTGCAGGTGTAGAAAACTACAATGTATGTCAATAGATGTATGAATTTTTCTGCCTATGAAATGCCAGCCTCCAGGGTGTGCCCATAGGTGGAGAATTATTGTACATCTTAGCTACCCACAGTTCCTCATAAAGAATGCATATGCATTATCATGTCTTAATGCCAGATTTACACTCCCACTATGGTAATTATTTTCAAAGTAAATGAAACATATTTGTAGCATTAGTGTTTACATATTTGATAAGAGATTATTTGCTCATTCTTGTGAATAAATTTCTGCATTTGTAAATTACTTTTAAATACATGAATTATATATGATATGTAAAAAGATACATAAATGATTTTTTTTCATCCATGAATGCTGTTTCCTGTGTTAGCGATGTGGTGCTAGGAACAGACAAAGAAAATCTGCATCCGCTTACATCCATTCTCTAGCTTTCATGTGTAGTGCACCGAAACCATAGCTCCCTATCCACAACCAGGCCTCACACACCTTTCCATAGTTTACCCTGGATGTTTCACATGTCTTGGTTCAGTCCATTGACAGCACGCTGACCCCTGTATACCACAGCATACAAATTCACTGTATTCCATGCATGCCTTTCACCTTCCTGCATGTTCAGATGAAATATGTAAGTGAACACATTGGAAGACTGTAAAGTGTGTAATGTGATAGGTGAACAAGAGTGAAATGATGCCTGAAAATAAACCATATTTTTTGTATGCCTACATATATGAGGATGTGAGGCATTGGCTATAGATAAGTCTGTGCAGAGAGGTTGGATGTGTAGCAAATGAAAGGTTTGAGGGTAGTATGTGGTGTGGGGTGGTTTGACTGAGGAAGTAATGAAAGGTTAGGAGAGAGATGTAGTAATAAAAAGAGTGTGGTTGACAGAGCTGAAGAGTGTGTGCTGCAATGGTTTGGACATATAGAGAGAATGAGTGCGGAAAAGTTATGAAATAGGAAACATGTATCAGAAGCGTAGACAACATGGAGAACAGGAGGCCAAAACAGAGGTGGAAGTATGGAGTGAAAAAGGTTTTGAGCAAATGGGGCCTGAACTTGCAGGAGGGTGAATGGCACACATGGGATAAAGTGAACTGGAACATTGTGGTAAACTGGGGTCAATGTGCTGTCAATGGACAGAACCAGGGTATGTGAAGTGTCTTGAGTAAACCATGGAAAAGTCTGACAGGTTTGGTTGTGGGGAGCTGTGGTTTTAGTGCATTACACATGACAGCTAGCGAATGGGTGTGAGTGGATTCGGACTTTCTTTGTCTGTTCCTGGTGCTATCTCACTGATGCTGGAAATGGCAGTCAAGTATGAAAAAAAAGAAGATAAAGAGCATTCATGTTGCCAACTCAGGCCCTCCCGTATCCACTCAGCACCTCACACCAACACAAAGTATACTACTATTTTTTCATACTTGATTGCCATTTCGCACATTTTTTCACTCAATTGCTCAATATGTCCAGATCGTTTCAGCTCTCTAACCCATACTCTTCCTTTTTTCCCATTCTACACTCAGTCTCTCCTGGTATTTTTTCACAAAAATCTCCCTTCCAAGCTCTTACTTTCACCACTCTCTTCTCATCGATATTCTTTCCTCTTTTCCTGAAACCTCTACCAACCTTCAACCTTGCCTTCACAAGATAGTGATCAGACATTCCACCAGCTGCCCCTCTCAGTATATTTACATCCAGAAGTCTCTCTTTTACATACATATCAATTGATATGTAATCCATTAATGCCCGCTGACCATCTCTCCAGCTCACATACTTGTAGAAGTTTATGTCCCTACTTTTATATCAGGTATTCCCAAACACCAGTCCTTTTTCAGAACACAGCTTTAGAAGCTGCTCACCATTTCCCTTCATAACACTGAATACACCATCCTTCCTGTTTATACCCTCAACTGCCCCATCACTCACCACATTCAAATCACTTATTGATAATACCTAGTCTCTTGTCTCAAAACTGCTGACACACAATTACTCATCTGCTCACAGCACACTTGCCTCTCATGATATTTCTTCTTATGACCAGGTGCATAAGCACTGATAATCACCTATCTTTTACCATTCACTTACATTTTTACCCACATCAGTCTAGAATTCACTTTCTTACACTCTTACACTCCCACAACTTCAGGAGTAATGCTACTCCTTCCATAGCTCTTATCCTCTCACCAACCTCTGACTTTACTCCTAAGACATTTCCAAAACTTTCATCCCATTTACCTTTGAGCTTAATTTCACCCAAAGCTGGAACATCCAGTTTCTCTTCTCAAACATACTAATTATCTCTTCTTTCCTCTTATCTTCATTACATCCACACACGTTTAGACACCCTAGCCTGAGCTTTCACTACCTGTCTCTTCTCATGTTGGTTACATCAACACACATTTAGACACCCCAGCCTGAGCCTTCAAGGAGGATGAACACTCCCTGCTTGGAATCTCTTCTTCTCCATCTTATAGAAACTGTTAGAAACTGAAATACAAGAAGGGTAGGGCCTACAGACCCCCCCTTCCCGATCCCCACCCCTTTAGTCATCTCCTACAACATGAAGGGAATATGGAAGTAGAATTCTTTCTCCTGTACCTCAAGGATAACTTAATTGGATATATCCATCAGTAATATATGATATAGACATACTGCATTCTATAAGGAAAAAATTTTGATATTATTGCCACTACCATGATGGACTTTCCAGACTTTGTCCATAGTTTGAATGTTAAAGGGTGTTTAGCATACACAAGCTGTGTTTTAATATGTTCAGTTTTATATCATTTTATATAGAAATCCATGGTCCTGTAAATCGTGATAACAAACTGTTGTAGATAATTTTTTTTTAGAATATTCAACAATTTCCCACATACACAGTATACAGTGAACTTTATGACTGCGACAGTGAAAGTGTTAAATGGCTTCATTCTGCTTTTAGTTAGTCATAGAATCATGCTCAGATTCATGAATTATTCACAGTTCTTGTTAACTACAGCTCACAGATAGACCATTTTGTGCTATAATATAATGGAACTGGTAAAAAAGTTTTTAATGAACCTCTAGATGATATCTTTCTTGTATAAAGTTTGCTTACTACCATATTATATTTATTAAAGTATATGAATTGTTGATAGATATTTACGTATAGTGAATTGTGATCATCTAATTGTTCTCAGATGGTAGAACCTCAGACTCTTTTTTATTAGTATTAGGCTGTGCTTGAAAGCCATTTATATTGGATTA
>JAUUDW010288687.1:0-13655 GCA_032361385.1 Panulirus guttatus | reverse complement strand
CTTTGAAACGAAAACGCGTGTGGAGATTATAGTTAGATATGAAAAAGGGACTAGTGAGAACATCATTATACAGCTGCCCTCTCCTGACCCAGGATTGTGACGCTGACCTTCCCTGAAACAGGAACTGTAACTCAGACGTTTTCCGACCCAGGAACTATGTTAACCTCCCATGACCCAGGAGCAGTGACACTGACTTTTCGTGACCCAGGAACTGTGACTGTGACCTCCCTGTCTCAGAAACTGTGATGTTGACCTTCCTTGACCCAGGAACTGTGACGCTGACTTCTCTGATACAGGAACTGTGACGCTTACCTTCTGACATAGGAACCATGATGCTGATCTGCCCTGACCTAGGAATTGTGATGCCGACCTCTCTCGGCGAAGGAACTGTGACTCTGATCCAGGTACTGTGACGCTTAAATCCCATGATACAGGAACCATGACGCATACCTCGGGGGCTGTGACGTCGACCTCTCGTAACTGATGAACTGTGACGCTCACCTCCACAGACCCAGGAACTGTGGCGCTGGCTTCCCTTGACCTAGAAATTTTGACACTGCCTCTCTTGACACAGGAACTGTGGCGTTGACCTTCCCTGACTCAGGAAGTGTGAGGTTAATTTGCCCTGATCTAGGAACCGTGATTCTAACCTTCCTTAACCAAGGAAATATGATCCTGAGCTTCCCTCATCCAGGAACTGACTCTGACCAAGAATTGGGACGCCGACCTCCTGTGAGTCAAGAACTGTGACACTGACCTCTCGCGACTCAAGAACTATGACGTTGATCTTCCCTGACCCTAGGACTATGACTGACCTCCCCCAACCTTGGAAGTGTAACGTTAACCTTCCCTGACCTAGGTACTGTGACGTTAACCTCCCTCAGCCCATGCCTCCCCTGACCTAGGATTTGTGACACAGACATCCCCTGACTCTAAAAGTGCGATACTGACCTGTTCTGACCTAGGAACTGTGACGATGACCTACCTTGACCTAGGAGCTGAGGTGCTGACCTTACCTTGGGCAGGAACTCGGACGCTAGCTTGTCGTGGCCCAAGAACTATGACTGTTAACTGTCTTTGGCCAAGAACTGTAATGTTGACCTGCCCTGAGCTAACGAGTGCAATATTGTCCTACTTTGGGTCAAGGACTGCGACGCTTACACGTCTTGGGCCAAGAACTGTGACAGTGACTTGTGCTGGGCTAAGAGGTATGTTAACATGTCCTGAGCTAGGAAGTGTGACACTATCCTACCTTTGGCTAAGAACTGTGACGCTGACCCGTCTTAGGTCAGAAATTGCGTTGATGTTTGTTGTCTTCGGTCAAGCAGTTTGACGCTTCCTTCACTGGGCCAGGAAGTGTTATGGTGCCTACTGGTAACACACTAAATCTGCTTATCATCACTCCTAGTTAAAGGATAGACACTGTCCTAAGCATTATCATGGTGGCCTCTAGGTTGTGGCTGGACATACATGGTTAATAAGCGAATGAAGCAGGAGAGAACGACAGTGAATGTGATTGTGCGAGGAGGGAAGAGTGTGGTGTATATGACACACTACACTACACTAGGTGGGGCGCCTTGCCCTTTTCTAAGCTCTCATATTTCTAGGATCGTACTCATGAATGTCTCATCATCACTCTTGTCTTCAGTATAAATATCAAATAGCATCTTTACATCTTCCTGTGTGTTAAACCTAATAAGTTCAGTAATATACTGAGGATTTAAACAAATCAATGTAGTTGTGTCCTTTGTACTGTGCTTTAATTATAAGTTTGCTCCATGTTTAACTAGTGAGTTTCATTAGTGACTTATTCAAGGTAAGATACTAATGTAAAGTTTATAATGTTTATAACTCCTTTGTATGAAATGTATTGTTAAGGATTACTGGCTGTGTCGGCTGGTAATGTATTGTCTTAACCTCTACACTTTGACTCTCGTAGGGAGACTCTAGCCGGCATCTGCTTAATGTAATACAACTGTAAACTAGCTTAGTCTTGAATACCAGAATGTTATGCCATTTTAGATTCTTGTTTGGCAGCAGTAGGTCTGCCTAGTAGATAATATAGATGTAGTTGTAAAGCTGTAGTGGGGCCGTTGAGCTAGTAGGGTAGTTTAGCTTGCTTTCTTCCAGGCGCTCCACACCAGCCCGGACTCCAGCCCCACGCACCACGCCTTCCACAGGGCCATTACCAGTCCACATGCGGACCACCACAGCCAAGTGGATTCCGCAGGCCCGGCCAACTTGGCCTTCATGCGCTCTCGCAAGTCATATGCACCTACTGCCCGCAACCGTCGACGGTCGTCTTCGGCGCACCTGATGATGCGGAGAGAACAGGAAGGCCAGTGTGTGCCGTGCACGGGTGCGGCAGTGTTAAAAGCCAGTAGCGGTGTCAGCCTGGACATCGCGGCTCACCGCCCACGCTCTAGCTCTGCCGTCACGTCTACCCTGTACCCGAAGAGCACGATGACAACGGAGCGACCCATCTACCGAGAGGCACTCATAATGTAACGGTATGACTACAATTGCTGCCACCAACACCTCACCAACTAAACTAGCACCGGGACAAGTCTACTCACCGAATACTAGAGTCCTCCACTTTACTCACCATACTGACTGTAATTTTCGCACACACATTTTAAGCTTATGTTGCGCAAATTTCCATCCTGCCTTTTGAAGTTCCATTCTTACTTCATAACCTTCCTTACTAAGATGTTTTACATTCTTACTTGTGTGGGAGGTGGTTGCAGCCTGCTGTTATGGTTATGTACCGTCACTTCCTTCTGCTCCATGTTGTCATCAGATGTCCAGTTCTACAGACGACGTGGCACCAGTGGGTCGGTGTTGTTAGTGCCTCTCTTCCTCCTAAAATAATAAACAGCCTAGAATTAAGTAATGTTAAAGTCTTGGATCACCTTTGCTATCTTAACTTTCCCCTTAGGTATTTCAGTAACCAATCGTGACAGTGGCAACCCTTAAGTTAGGTATTCGGCCTGTTGTGTGGCCATGGGTCGATAATGATGATCACTTGTACCATAAGTGGTGCGAAAGTTGAAAATCAAGCCTTTTGGCCGTATTATGTAGGACTCACCTGAGGGATAGTAACTCTGGTTTTCCTCTTCTGCAACTTCATGTACTCATTTTAGGATAATCTCGTGTAAAGAGATGCACTCGTTTCAAGGGTTACACTCATGCCAAGGCACACTCATATCAAGGGATATACTCATGCTGAGATATATTCAGGATATCCCCATTACAAGGAATACATTCATACTGAAGGACACACTCATATCAAGGGGTACACTCATGCCAAGAAACATTCAGGAGATATCCTCATATCAAGGATTACACTCACGTCAGGGGATATCCTCATGTCAAGAAGTGCACAATACTCTCATGCTCAGGGATACACTCATATCAGGGGATACACTTATGTCAAGGGATACCCTCATATCAAGGGCACTCTGATGTTATGGGATACACTCATGGGATATTCTTACTGTAAGGGGATACACTAATGTATTTGGTGATGAGCTGGATATCAGATAACAGTTGAGCTATACGCCCCCCCCCCTTTTTTTTTAAACTTTCCAGTCAGATATTCCTCTTATCCAGCTTTTGGTAAAAACTTGCCAATTAAATGAGCTAGACTTTTTCATTATATAAAATTAGTTGTGGTTCTTGAAAGTTTTCAGTTATAACAAGAAGTGTATTTGTGTGCTTGAGAACTAAGAATTATGTAACAAGATGATTTGATCAGATAACACAATTTCAAATGTATATGCAGTAAATGAGGAATCAAATTAAAGATGATGAAGAGTGTCATGAGATGAAAGAGGACCATGAGGATCTGAAAAATGTAGTCAGTGGGTGTGAAAAGGTTCATGGAATTCAGAAGACACATCAGTTTTTTTTTTATGTTGAATGCTCCAAGCACGGACAAAAGTCCACATTGAGGCCACGCCTTAATTGAAATATAGGGAATTATGCAGCGGAAAAAGAAAAGACAAGGGAGAGTATTTACAAATTTTTGAGAGTGAAAGATCTGTCTTTTGAAATGTGCAAGGTCATAGTTATTGGGAAAGACATGGGAAGGTAGAGAGTTCCAAAGCTTCAACATGTATGGAAAGAAGCAGGTATCAAGAGGGCCCACTTTTGAGTTGCTGATGGCCACACAATAATCATGTGATGCAGAAGCTTGCTGAGTATTATGTGGTCTAACTAGTGGTGGGAGTGCACAAGCAGCCAGCTCTCTGGAGCAAAAACCAAAGTAATACCTATAGAAGAGGGAAAGTGAATCTACACTGCAGCATAGGGCAAGGGGGCCAAGTTTGGAAGTTAGCCTGGGACACTTTATAAGTCAAACCGCTTTCGACTCAACTCTGTCAAATAAGGAAACAGAGCTAGAACCACCCCAAATGTGAGAGCAGTACTCCATACAAGGACTAATCAATCCCTTGTATAAACGGAGCAACTGTTCAGAAGAGAAGTTTCGACATCTAAACAGGACTCCCAATTTCTTAAAGGCAGACTTAGCTATTTCTGTAATGTAGTTTCCAAGAAAAACTGGATATTACAGTAATACCAAGTTTGTTCATTGAGTCAGGAGGTGGCATTACAGAACCATCAAAGGAGAGACAAGAGTTGTGAGGAGTTTTTGATGGAGAGATGGGTAGAAATTGGGTTTTGGAGGCATTAAACTTAACAAAATTTTGTGTACCCAATGAACTGGAGGTTCTGTGCACCCCTCTAACTCACTGGTGGTGCATGCAGAGAAAAAAAGGGCATCTGCCAAACTGGAGTGGGATGAAAATACTATGCAAGGGCAGTTCGAGAAAAGTAAGAAAAACGATTGAGGTGGCTTACATAGCGACAAAAGAACACACGAATCACCAGGAAGGTGTTTTGTACCTTTCTAGAGAGGCCGAGAGACATATCACCGCGTCAGAGGCGGCGAGATCAAGCTCGACGGAGACGAGGTCAGCCATGGCAGGGGCATCCAGGTGGAACATGGCAGAGGCGGTAAGTTCAGACGCCGGGCGCAACCTTTCGGTAGGTCACACAGGTACCCAGGGGGATGAAGGCCGATGGTGACAGTTATATAAGCTGGAGTCCTGTTCTTCTGTACTTATCCTGTGATCAAAACACTGTCGAAACGTTACAATCAGTGTATTTTCCCACCCAATCTGTGTTTCTCTCACACCATCTCATCATCAAAGCGAGTATACCCCAAACTACCACAAAGAAACATGAAATGCGCCTGGTGCAGCGTTTGAGATTTTTTATACTTTTTATATTTTGTCTGTTATCATTGATTATCACTATATGCTCGGTCTGTTAAATCCGAAATTCGTTATATATGGGTCCCTTAAATTGAGAGATTACTGTAATTCTGCTGGTTCGTGAGATCTTGCTGAATGTTTGGGCGCCATATTAACGAACAGAAAGGACGACGGTTTGCAGGAAAATCACAATAGCAGGTATATCTAAATTGTACAAGTCGCTCTGAGCTGCTCATGTGACATATTGACGTAGGAAAGATATGTAGGATTTAAAGTTTCCAAAACATTTTCTTTCAGAAGCAGCTTCCTGTGAGCAATGTTTTGTTTTTCTTACCTTCCCTCTCTTTTTGAAAAAACGTTTTTGTTGATGGATCCTCTTCTTATTTGATAGTGTGTGATTTACGAATACTGGGCTGTTGAGTTGGTAGGTTCCCCAGAGCAACTGGGTCAATGATATCATCACTCTGGTTGTCCCTGAGTTGGTTAAATGCATGCCCAAGATGGGTGAGCTACCGCTAGCACTATTAGGTAGTGGCAGTTGGGGAAATCTTGTGCTATCCCACCAGTTGGATAGTGTTTTAGAAGATCCTAAGAGCCAAAATATCCAAGAGATATCTCTTTACTCATGGGATGGCACCTTGGAGAGAAAAGGTTTTTGAATCTTCAAAAAGTTCATTTTTGTTTTTCAGGTTGAGAGATGTTTGTGCAGTCTCATTTTTGTAGAAGTATGTTTTTGTGAAGAAAACTTTTTGTATAAATTTTTTTGTTTTAATGTTTGGTGTAGGCATTTGGAATTAAGAGTTGTTTGGTTCATAGGGAATTGAAATCTGAGACTTTCTGTAATTTTTATCAAATTGCTCAGATCTTGGTATTAATGTATAGAAAGGGTTGCATTTATAATGTTTTTTTTTTTTTATTCAAAGACTTCATCCATGGCAAACAGAACAATTCTATTTTCTTTGAATAGTGGCAAAGTAAGCATATTTATTCTTTTTGTCTCTCCTACTTAACATGATCTCACTGTTTAGTATCTTTACACTACAAACATAATACTGGTTAGACATGAGGTGGTTTAATCCTTAATGTAATTTACAAAATAATGCTAGCGTAATGGCTACTCTGAGTCCAGATACTGTTTACAGCTGGAGCAATATCTAGAATATCTTAAGCCTTGAGCTAGGCTTCTTTGGTTGGACACACCATGAAGAGTGAACGTCAGGAAGAGGAGCATAGACTTGAGGTTAGTTAGGCATCTGACATAAACTTAAGAATTGATCTTGATGATTCATTTCTGTTTATGCATGATTCATACATCAGTTGTTAATTACTGAAGATAATTTTATACTGTATTGAACTTCATTTACATATTTTATCCATCTGTTTATCTGCTTATTATTTATACTCCATTCTGAATTTAATTGGATGAATCAGTTACATTCTGTGCAACATCTTTTGCACACTTCCTCAACCCATGCCTAGTTTATTAAAGTGAAACATGGACTTCCAAACTTGTGAAAGTGTTTCTTGCTTTTCACTTTGCACATTAAGTTGATTTGTCATTTGAAACCAAGTTTTCTGTTCATACCACTTCCATATGCAAAGTTTTTCCTCTGCATTGTGTCCTGAATAATTTTCATAACATCTTCATTTGATGTATCTCTAGTATTGGTCAATTACCTCAGCATATATCCGTTTCTTATGTATTTTATCTTTCCTCACTGTAACTTCTACTAACAGCATTCTGTATTCTTGACCAGCTTATCTGCCGTACTTTCTACAGCACTATACCATCCTAAAAAACCCATCTGTGCTCCTTTCTGAGGACATAAGTGCACCACATAACCTTCTCATCAAATTTTCCACTTATAGTTCTTGTATAGTCAACCTTTCCTTACCTATATAGGATGGGTTATCATACCCATAGAATAACAGTGGGATGAGGGCCCTTTACTGGAAGCTTTTTGTGCCCTGTCTGTTTTAATTTTTCCCGGTACCAGATGTTTTATTGCACTCCCAATGTATCTCCTTTTAACTTCAGTTTTCCCTATATCAACTAAATAAAACTTCATTCCCACAAAATTAAGCTCACCACAACTTTCAGTTCTTCATCATGCACACTGATATCATAGCCTGACCTCCCTTCCTTTTCGTAAAACGTATATCATACTTTTATATTCATTCACACTGAGCAGCCTTCTCCAACTTATAGTGAGCCACCATTCTGTTCAGTTCGTCCTATGGTTTAACTAAGACCACAGTGGCTTTATGCATATGACAACTGTGGCAGTATCCAATCTGTGTCTGCATGGTTTAGTATCACTCCAAAATCACCCCATATCACTCTCATCTCATGAAGTGGCATGTCCCTGAAATCAAAACGTTAGTTAACCATGATGATATCACACAGTACATGTATTTAAACCACTCACATAAACCCTGAGTTATTCTTTCACATACATTTCTTATGAGAACTCTAAACAGCATTGAGAGGTTTCTCATGCACATCATGTAGAGCCAATCAGAACTTCCCAGAGTGCCTCCCTATTCTCTCTGTTAGAGGCCTTTTATAAATCCATAAATGTTGCATATACCTTCTTGTTCATCAAAACTTTAGCCACCATTTGTCCAAGTGCAAAAAAGCTAATTATCTCACCCTCGTCCATTCACAAACCCACCTTGTTCTGTAGCAACGAGGGGTTCATTAATCCTGTTAACATGCTCAGTCACTAAATAATCGTAAGTCGTGCCAGCTATGCTAAGGACACTCATTCGTGTATAATTTTATGCTCAGTTTTACTCCCCTTTTATTTATGCAGTGGAACAGTTGCCGTTATTGTTGAATCATTAGGCATCTGACCACTTTTTCATGTTTCATGCTTGCTTTCCATATCCACCTCAGTTCCTTATTATCATGTAAATTCTGCCATGTTCACAATGTTTTAATATTACAGAATACATTGTTGCATATAAGATGGTCCATTATCCCAGAATGTAAATTTGATACCAGCATTTAGTTATTATTCAGTAAAGTTTCACTTGTGATATTCCATAAATAGAGGGATGATTTTCTTTTAAGTGGATTTTCCTTATAGGAAAAAGTTATGAATAATTTGAATGAATTCTAAGGATTCTTGAATATCAAAGAATATCAGATTGGGATTTGGGTGTTGAAGCCTGTATTCACAAATGTGAAAATATACTTGCATCATGTTTTTCTTTTATGAATGAAGATGATTTTTATTATTGCACATATCTTACAACAATAGTTACACAAAGTGCAGACTAGATGGTGTAGCTATGCTGTACATTTAATCCACAATCTGTGGTGATGCTTTTCCTGCATGCCTTGTGTATCACCTTAAAGAGAGTGCTTTTGATTGCCTGATTCAATATTTATTAAAGTTGGTACATATTTTGTTCTCCAGTGAATTATGTGCTCCTGCACAAAACACAACCTTGAGCTGTCCCAGCGGCTGTGCTGGACCATGGTTTATACCCAAATATTTCATATAATCACATAACTTTGATTTTACCAGTGGAATATGATGCCTTGGACATCATCTTGCAGCTACTAATGCATGCCAATAACCTTTACCCTAACTCTAGACCACCAGAGTAGATCTGCTTCCTATGCCAAATCTCCATCACCAAAAGGCAAAATTTCATTTGATGCTCCAGCTGCCTTCAGTGGTACCATATCTACTGCATATTACCCCTGCCTATAAAGGGCCTTTTAGGGTTCTGGACATTCAGTAGCCACTTGGACAAAAACCCCCTCCAAAACCTATAAGTTTCCAGAACAAACATTCTACAGATATCCATGAAAATATGTACCCCCCTCTCCTGACAAATAAACTCTGCCACTCCTTAGAGATGCACCCACAAACTAAGTATCCTACAAGTCGATGCTGGTGGCATCAAAAATAAACACCAGAAGTATTCATCCTACTCCAAGAACGTAACATCCGCATGGCCCTCATCTAGTCTGTGCAAAAATTGAAGAATGCAACGTAGGCAGAAAATCATGTTCAAATTTAGCAACAAACAATTATATACAAATTTTGCCAAGCAGTATTTTCAGGTGGAGGCTTGAAATTCAAGATGGTTTTGCAGTGTTGTGAAATCATTTTCATCAGTTTCTGTTGGCCTCACAGATGCAATATATGTGTTTCTTTTTTGGAAGTGGGGTTTTCATTGCAACCTGATTGTTTTTCATCTACATACAGTTTATGGTTAATGTAAATGCATACATTATATTCATATTTTTATTGCGTAGTGCATCATTTTGCTCATAAAGATTTTTGATCTGGTAAGGTGAACTATCTGTGATTTTTAAAATTGTTTTTCATATGTATTTCACTTATAAAGACATAGATTAGGAGTACCTCTAATCCGGCGCTCTGTGGTCCGGCAACTCCCGGCACGTTTTGAATCTGCCGCCATTAGTCTGTGGGTGTGCCATCAGGGTGGCGCTGTTAGCAAGTTAGCAGCGATAAGACGCCGAAATCTTTTTACGATGCAGCCGAGCTAATAAACGGTCCTGTTAATTTCTTATATTTAGCAGTATTTTAGCCCTTCAGGATGTCATCCAAGAGACCAAGAGGTGCAGAAGATAGTGATAGTGCTAATAAGCTTAAGCATAAATCATTATCGATGCTTGAAAAGATGGTGTTACTGAGACAATTCGATAAAGGAACTTCTGTAGAGACTTTGTGTGAGTACAGTGAGAATGGATCGTCAACTGTGTACGACTTAAAGAAACAAAAGGAGCAGATTTATTTTTTTTTGTTGAAAATGAAAACCAGATAAGTTTAAAGTTTCGGAAAACGTTGAAAGGTGCCAGAAGTACAGAATTTTACTGTGCAATGATAAAGGGGTTTAAGCCCCAACGTAATGAAGGTGTAAGCATTTCTGAGGAGATGCTTAGCTGCGACAAAGTTTGTGGATGAAATTGCACAGTGGCAGCGGAAAACTTATCCCCAGAATAAGTGTATAATGCTGACGAATCTGCCCAGTATTGGCGTCGTATGCCACGAAAATCCTTGCCCAAGAATTGAGGAGTCTGCATCTGGGGGTAAGGATTCCATAGATAGGGTAACAGTTCTTGGCTGGAGCAGTGCTGGAGGAACACATGAAACCAAGCTGATGGTAACTGGTAAGAATGTTCACCAAAGGGCCTTTAAAGGAATGAAAATTCTTCCACTTATCTACTGTGGTACTTAAAAAAGGTGGATGATAACTAAACTTTTTCTTGGATGGTTTGAAATTTACTTAGTGCGTGAAGCTAGAGCACCTTTTAAAGGAGCATCCACACTATCGGGCATTGACCGGCGGACACGAGTGTTAAATCCGTCATCGGACTCTTTTTGGCAACTTTAACGGGCGAATCAGCGGATTGCCCTTGCTCGTAGATGAGCGAAATCAGACTGCCTGGTGTTGTTTGTTTGTTTAGATTGTCGGACTTCCGTTTGGTCCGACACGGGCCTTTGCCTGGTTTTTGTGTGGTTTGTCGGAGTTCTTGTTCGTTATGTTTTTCAAGGTCTTATGTGGTCACTTTCACTGTACAAAGCTTAATATTGTCTTTTGGGAGGCTGTGTTGCAGCGCTTGCGCTGATGACTTTGAGTCCGTGTGTATTATCACGAGCTTCGAGTGCGTGGTAGCTGCGTGTTCCAGGGCTTTGGAGATGGCTACCAGCTCCGTCTGTGATGTGGAGCAGCCATCTGACAGCCTCCAGAGGTAAGTATGACCTTGGGTGTGGAAGGCCGGCCCCGATCTTCCTTCCTCTGCCTGGTCCACTGAGCTGTCTGTGAAATGTGCTGCAGCTTCAGCAGTGTCTCAGTGGCCATTGCTCTCAAAGCCAGTGTTCTCAGGTCGTCTATACTCGTAGTGTCGCGTATCCTCCGTCTCCAGTATGGATGTAGCCGCTTGAAAGGCGTGTATGGCGTTGGCCGCCTCATGTGTCCAGGGGGTTCCTCGCACCCTGTGGTCTAGGCGGAGGGCGGCCCGGACTCTGGCCTTCGTAGTTGAGGGCTTGTTTGACCTGCAGATCTCAGCTAGGGTCGCCGCTGTCACCTGCTTGACTCTTGCTGGTAGGGGTGGCAGCCCGGTTCCCATCTGCAGGTTGCAGATCCTGGTGCACATGGGAGCTCCCAGCATGGTCCTGAGTGCATCATTTTGGATGACCTCCACGTTGGTCCACCGGTCACCCCTCCGGCCAATGAGTGCTGGAACACAGTAGTCCACCAGCGATCTGATGGCGGCGGTGTAGTGCGTCCTGAGCACTTCTGTGTTGGCCCCAGCGGCTGGGCTAGTCACCGACTTCATGATGTTTCCTCAGTTTCTTGCTCTGTGTCGGAGATATCGAAGCTGCGGCCTGAAGCTCAGGTTTCGTTCGAACCACACTTCAAGGCACTGATGGGCGTCGACCCAGGTCACCGGAGTTCCCTGAACGGGAAGCATCCTGTCCGGTCTCGTGGAGCAGATGGCCATTGCCCTTGTAATGTTAGGGTTGATCTTGAGACCCAGTCTGTTGCACTCTTTCTCAACCAGCTTGAGTGCGTGTTGGGCGTTGGCGAATCTTCGCGCCCTTGCACTACCAGCTGGAGATCGTCGGCGTAGCAGAGGAGCTTAGCCGTAGGCCTGAACGGGAGCTTCACTAAGTCCTCCATCAGGATGTTGAAGAGTGTTGGGCTAAGAATGCCTCCTTGTGGGGTGCCGTTCTCAAGGGCTTGTATGACGAGACGACTCCTTGGAATCGTACTAGTTCTTGGCGGTGTATCAGGTAGTCTTGGGTCCACCCGATGAGCCTCCCCTAGACTCCCTCCTTCGCTAGAGTATCTAGTATTGCCGGCGGACTGGCACGTTCGAAGGCTTTTTCCAGGTCTAGGAAGACTACTACGGCCGGCTTGCTGTCTGTGGCGCTCAGTATCTCCGACAGACTGCTTGCTGTCCCGGTGTTTTCTGTGTAGGCGAAGATGTGAGGGTGCGGAGGACCGACTTTCCACTTGAGCCTGTTGAGAACCGTCCTCTCTGCCGTCTTTGCAATGCAGCTGAGGAAGGAGATGGGTCTTGGTTTTTCTGGTTCTCTCGGCTTGGGAATAGGCTGGATGTCTGCCTTTTTCCATTCCAGTGGAAGTCTCTGCGCTGTCCACGAGGTGCCTCGTGTCCGGCCTCTCCAGCGTTGCGTAGCGTGGAGTACGTCATTCTGTCGGCCCCCGGTGCCGTGTCCTTGCTCGGTTTCGTTGCTTGGTGCAACTCGTGCTTGGTGAAAGCTCTCTCTGCTGGGTCTTGCCTGCTGCTCTTCGCTTCCCGTATGCGCTGTGTCCCACCCTGTCTGAGCCTGTCTTGTGTTTCTTCCGCCTGTGTGGGTAGGTTGTCTGTGGCTGCTCGGTCAGAGAAGAGACCCACAAGCCCCTCTGCCTCCTCCCCGGGACTGGGGTGAGCCGGCGGTGGCGGTTCAGTCGTGCCCGATGCCCTCTTGATCTGGGCCCACATCCTGCCGAGGGAGGTGTGCTCGTTCAGCTGAGAGCACCGTTCGGGCCAGCTCGCTTTTCTGATGCTTCCCGTCTCTTCTCTGGTGCGTCGGGCTGTATCCTGCAGAAGATGTCTGTTCGCATCGGTGGGGTGTCTCCTGTAGTTTTTTCTGGCCCTGTTTACCCTTCTGTCGAGCTCCTTCACTCTGCTGCGGTAATGACAATGGTCTTGGTGTCGTCTGGCTGAGGGCCTGGTCTTGGGGATGACCAAGTCTGCTGCTAGAGGAGGAGAGGTCAGGTCTGGGAGGGGTAGCTGTTCCCAAAGGAAATTAGAGACGCCGAAGCCGAATACCGTAAGCTTCTGACCTCTCTCCGAGCTGTTGAGCTTGAGGTTGAGTCCGCAAGAGCGGCGCTTCACAGGGAAAGGGTCAGGTCATCTATAATTACAGCGGCAGCTTTTGACCTGCTACAGCCGACATCGAGTGTGGGCGTCAGGGATTATTAACACTGCAGGTGCAGATGTGTAGGATGGGTCGCCAAACACTTTCTTCTGGGGATTGTTAGGTCAGGTGAGGACACAGGGTGTCACCTGCCACCCAGTCAGGGTGTCCTCAATGTGGAGCGACAGTGGATCACTGCGATAGCAACCAAGTTAGCGATCTAGATCTAGCGATTTCCACATTCATTTAGATTTTTTTTTTACGGATAACACAAACTAATAGCGATTTTTATACATTTCTCACCAGTATATATATGACGACTTTTAGTGTTATTTATATGACAGTCAAGGTAAATTAGTTGATTGACTTTCATACAGAGTAATGAGGCTTAATGAATCCCACAGTCTGATATGGAACGAATTCGGTTCCCACGTCTGGGTCCCGTTGGACGACGTGCATCTAC
>JAUUDW010288466.1:0-11309 GCA_032361385.1 Panulirus guttatus | reverse complement strand
CCCTCTCCAGCTCTCTCAACCACACCTCTATCTTACCTTTTTATTACATATCTAATCAAATCACCTCTCACCACAAACTATCCTCAAATATTTTGTTTCCAACACATCCTCCCTTCTCGGCACATTTCCATTTATAGTCCATGCCTCACATCCATACAAAATCATTGGGACTACTGTACCTTCAGCATATCCATTTTTGCCCTCCCAGATATTGTCCTCTTTCCACACATTCCTTAGTGCACCCAGAACCTTCACCCCCTCACCCACCCTACTACTCACTTCCGCTTCTGTGGTTCCATTTGCTCCCACGTCCACTCCCAGCTATTTGAAACACTACACTTCTTCCAAATTTTCTCCATTCAAGCTCACACCCAAACTGACCTGTGAGTACTTATGATTTATATTTAACCAATACTTCTCAAACATTTTTTACTACATTAAGCTAAAGCAGTATGATGAGGGGTTGAATACCACATGGACCTATTCTGTATATATAAACAACTGATTTTCCAGAAATCAAAATAAACTGGTCCACACTGTAGCTCATCTCAAATTATCAGATCTTAAGCTGTCTTGACTACTGAGATACTGAATGCTAAATAATGAATATTTGTTCCAACGAAAAACAAAATTTTAACTCGCATAAAATTATACTGTATCCATCGGTCTTTTATTTCTCAAAAGAATCCTTTCCCATTCTTATACATTATGTATTTTCAGAAATGTAGCTGGAGTGGCAAGGATTTGACATACATTAAACATATGGAAAAAGTGCAATTTCTTCACTCCTTAATGAAAAAAATCAAATACCTGCAAGGAATATATATAATAAACTAAGGGATACAAATTACCTTATTACATTCATAATTTCCAGGCAAGTGTTCAACTCTGACACTAAATTAAATACAAAAAGTAATAATCTATCATTTGTATCTATTAACATCAGAAATTGTTTAATTTCCTGGAACAGTACAGCTTATACTTGGATGTGCCAGGGTGGCATATATTTCAAAATTGTCAAGTACTTCACTAGTTAAGCATCACATCACTAACAATTCCAAATATTAAGCGATTTCATTCTGCAATGCTAATGTAGTGTTCAGAGAATATGCTAACAATTGAGAAGGATATGGAGCTTTATATTCTACTGAGCAATATCAAATAAGGTGACAGTAGTGAGGGTTCTCTATACCCATGGTTATTAAATGTAAATGTAGGACTATATATCAGGAAAAGTGTTGGGTTATCTGATGCAAAGTGCACAATACACTTGTAAAATATCAAGAGAAACTCTACAACCTAGCTGCAGTTGTCTGTTCATGGGGATTACATGGCTACTCACTGCGTCATCTACTTGTTAACATCCAGCATTTTCATGGTTATGCTTTTCAATGGAGATAAGTTTCAACTCCTTTGGCATAGTGGAAATGAAGAAATCAAAAACAATACAGAATACCTGACAGACACAGACACTATGATAAACCAGCTGAATAATGTGAAAGACCTCGGGGCAATAATGTCTAATGAAATAACCTTCAGCAAACACAACAGAACAGTTGCATTTTGCTGGAGGATGATAGGCTGAATCCTGAGGATCTTTAAGACAAAGGAAGAAAAACCAATGATTGTTTTCATATAAGAAACTAAAGTTTCACAAACTGAATACTGCTGCATTCTAACATCACCTTACAAGGTAGGCAAAACTGCAGAACTAGAAAGTGAACCGGGATCTTTCACAGCTCATATCAATGTGGTAAAGAAAATAATTTACTGTGAATGGGAAATCTCTGAGGCTATATGCAGAAGGGAGAGGTATATCATCATTTATACCTAGAAATCCCTAGAAGGTATGGTTCCCAACTTACACTCAGTAATAACATCTTACTGGACTTAAACACCTCAACACATTGCCTGCTATCATCAGAAACATCATAAGATGCTTAGTAGAGAAATTTAAGAGTGCGCTGCACAAATACTTATAGAGTGTACCAGACCAGCCAGGCTGTGGGGGCTATGTGGGCCTATAGGCAGTGACTTTCAACAGCTTGGTCGACCGATTACCCAATCCAACAGCCTGGGCTGTGGAGATGAAGATCTCTGAAGTCTTCAACATGTATTCTAGTGCTCAATCACAGGTGTGATGGCATACCTAGACTACTACAATAAACATTACCCAAAGATAAACCTTGACTGCTAGAGAGGTTAGAGGAGAATTTCACAGTTTCTGTTAATTTCTTGCAAGAGCATTACCAACTTTTATTTTCATTAACCCCACTTTCCCTGACATAATACTATGACTTTATCTAATATTCTTCAATGTAATATAATACTCAAAATCATGTTCCATTAGTATCATTGTTTTTTCTAGACGCTACACAAAAATCATTATCCGAAGCTAATCGCAGTGCAGAGCAAAATTAGACTTTCATGAAACATAAAAGGTAATGCTAAAATACTACTTACATACTAGTCTCAGGTCAACGGCTAGTTAACAAAAATGGGTAAAATACCAATTTAGGGGCACCATTGAAAGAGCTTAAGGATTTGGAAGAAATACATATGTAATCACCCTACACTTAGTAAAAGAACATGAATTGGAGCATTACATTACATGCTACAATAATAGATAATAAGGAGTGGGGGAGGCCACAATTATTTGGAAACATGTGGTGTAAAAATAAGGTTAACACAACCAAACCCAATGAAAGCCATACCTAATTTTTCCTAGCAACCTAAGCTTATGACATTCACAACATCAGTCAAGAAAAATATGAATTATATGACAATGTATGCATTTAGTTGTGGGACATTTGTTCAATGTGTTTACTTCCTAGAAGTCCATACAATGTCAGAAATAAGATGACAATACTCATTACTACAGTTTCAGTCAGTTCTGCCTCACACTTCACTTTGTCATCAAACCATTTATATCACATCTTATATGGATATATTAATGTAACAAATCATTCTAGACTGGTCAAGTCACTTTTTTAAAGTACAAGGAGTCTATTCATAAGCTTTTACCAAGAAATGAGTCTAAACATTTCTCACTACCTATCAGGGGCAGTTGTAACATATCTTGCTAACATCAACTGTTCCCTATACCTGCAGCCTATCCATCCCAAAGGTGAATCCCTGTCAAGATTTAAATATCTTTCAAGAAAATAGATTTAAATATCATCTTTCAAGAAAATAACCAACTAAAATCTAAGTACACGTTCTCAAAACAAGTTATTCATGCGATCGTTCTGTAATATACTCAATAATTATTAACAAATATTATCAGTATGTAAACATGTCACAAAAGATTTAAAAGACTTCCGAGCGTCTTGAAGATCCTTTCATATGCATTCGTTTTTGATGGCAAAAATTAAAGTATTACCGGTTTACCTTGCCACATCTCAAGGACTTGAGAGTATCTCTTCTCCGAATCGTTTTCTTGAAATCTCCAAGACTTCTTAAGTACTCGAAATTGTTCGGAGTCTTGGGACTGTCGGTAAGACCTTTCCTCCTCGGCGCCATGGTTTGTTTTTGAATTGAAGTTCTTCCCGCCGCCGCAAGGTGTCTCCACCGCCCTCACTCACACTGGACCAGTGACCCAATCTAGAACTGTCAGGTCATTACTTTGATTAATGTAACCCATCTTATGTGTGCATTTGATTCGCAATACAATGAGTTCCATATTCAACGATAGGCAGACACCTGTTCCTTTATGGTTCATAGTATGAACATCTCATATTATCGGGAAACGATGGTTGAATAAATTCATATGCAGATGAATGTGAGGATAATAGAGTTGAATGATTAGGGTCTTTTTATCATTATTAGAAACAGCCACATCTATGCAAGTGGTCTATTGAGTAGTAGCTTGTTATCAATATCGGTGTTAATGATGTATATTCAAAATGATATAAAGAACCACCATCGTCACTAAAGACCCTATTGGTTATTTCCATTGATTCATGAAATATTTCAAGAAGTGATTTTGTGTGCTGTAACATGCAATCATATTACGACAATAATAGCTACCTGAACTATCCAACTCTCAACACATATCGAATTCTAATGAGGATAGAGTTATTTCTATTATCTAGGAACAAATTAACCAAACAGAGCCACGTCAAAGAATACACGTGATTATAACCACCCTTATATTTTCCCTGTGGGTAAGCGTTACATCCAAGTTACCATTACAAGTGCCATCATTTAACTTCCAACGTGCCACAGTAATCGCAATCATCATGATAGCAGCCATTATCTATTTACGTAATCTCCACCTCATAACGGAACTTACGAATACTGACAGGGCCCTGATAAACTGCATTCAGAGGCTGAATGTCAGACGCATACATGATATGTACATCATTTGAAGTCGTCTCATGACTTGTGTCAAAAATGAAATGACCATAAAGTTAACATATCTGACATGAAAAATAAAAACACCCATGCATTTCTTTGGAAGTACCAGAGTCTTTGAATTACACCTCCAATCTTTAAATTTTTCGCAGTATCTCTCTATTCGTGATCATTATCAAACACCGCTTCCATTTATATCGACCATCACAAAGGATTAAGAACTGGAATCTCACCAAGCTCGTTTTTTTTTTACCGTGAAAAAATAAAGAAATGATAGAATATTTGTCACTGCAGCCCTCGGCCTGGACGGGATCCACTTATAATATCTCTAATACCTGAGTAGATAATTCGTAAAGAGTCTCTGGAAATGGGAGTAATTTCTTGAAAATGAAAGCAGGTGCAAATAATATGAGGAAAGTGGACGTATGGGTCGCTTTTAGTTTCGCTAGTTGATACGTGCTCAGTAGAATTATTAGAATAAGCAGATGTCAAATAATTGGACACCATGAATATCTAAAATCTTATCAAAGGCCTGCTAATAGGGCAGCTCGACTTATTCAATTGGTAAAGCATATTTTTCAAGAATTAGTAACTACCATTGACTATAAGGTGTAACAAATATTTCCTTGGATAATTCATACAACTGCATAAACGAAGGTGAATGGACAGGAAGACCTCAACAGAGATGAATTAGATATGTTGAGAACTAACATCATATAAATGTGTATATGGAATATACAGAGTGTAAAGCGCTTTCGTATAATTGCAGCGTCAGGACTGAGTACAGGATGGAGAGATCCATAATGTAAAACACCAGCCGCCACTGGGCGGGGCCGGCTAATGAATGAACAGGTGTAAAGGATTAAGGCACAGGTCACCCTCGACACCTCACCTGTCTCAAGGTAAAGAAAAAGATTAACTTATATTCTGGGAAACACGCTTACTTTTTTGTCAAAAAAGTTATCCAATTTATGTAAACCAACATTTTGACTCATACTGACATCTCTGCTATGTTCGATGAGAGACCATAGTAATTACTGTGAGTCACAATGTTGGTTTATATAAATCAGATAACTGTGAAAAACAAATGTATACATGTTTCCTAGACCATAGGGTAACCTGAGAGAGGTAAGGTGTCGAAGGTGACCAATGCCCTAATCCCTTCGCCTGTTTCCTTATTCATTTACCGGCCCCGCCCAGTGGCGGTTGGATTACTATATTCTGGTTCCCTCTGTCTGTACTCAGTCCTGACTATGTAATTATACGATAGCGCTTGACACTGCATATTTTTCGTTTCTCTACATCTTATGTACACTCGCTGCTTGTGTACTTCTTGCATATATATAGACAGACATAATGCGTGTGTTCGTGTGTCCGAGTGTGGGGGGGCTTTCGTAGGTGGGTGAAAACTAGTGATGATTTCAGTGGTGACTGTGTGTAATGAGCTGATATGATAATGAGCTGGCTGGTACTTCACGGCCATAAGATGAAGCGGGGAAGATTAACGTGCGTGGTAGTTAATAACTCAGCGTTGAATACATCAAGGTAGCAAGCAATGATAATGATAACGATAATAATGATAATGATGATACGTTTGGAGGTCAGGATACTGTGGCCGTAAACACACCAGATAGTCGAGTCGCTGACATGTCCATTAACCTGGTGTGGTGTGGGAGGAGAGGAAGTTTGCTCACAGTATCGAACACGCGACGCCGCATCATGTGGACCCAGGGCGCACCCGGGTCGCCCCAGACTAGCACCATTCCTCCGCACGTGGCACGACGCCTTCCAGATAGCTCCTCTGGAAGTAGGGGGGCGGAGGAGGGGGAAGGGGGTTACCAATTAGCTCCTCTGGAAGCAGAGGCGTACCAATTAGCTCCTCCGGGGCGTACCAATTATCAAAGCTGTGACTAAAGTTTAATTTCCCCTCATAATCTCACCGACGGGATCAAAGTAAAGGCGTCTGGGTCTCTGGTTCTGTTGGGGGAGGTCTTTCATGTTAGAAGGGACAGCGTGGAGTGGAGGGGAAGCCAAGGTCGGCTGGGCTCGACGAGCCTTGATCTCTGTCACACACACACATACACACACACACTCATGTACACCAGCTGCGGCACGTGGCAAGGCGAACATACACACTACACTCGCATGCACGCTCCACGACTAAGGGGGTGTTACTCCCACGCTCTCACGGCATGCCACGCACGTGGCAGCTCCCTCAAGCTTCCAGGAATCGTTCACGTGTGTGTGTGTACCCAGCGCGTCAGCGGTCAGGTCAGAGGCTCACGCGTTCGCCCCTCCTCTCATGTGACACTTATTAGGCACACCGTATTACGCTTGCTCTTGTTAAGGTTAATATAGCCTAGTTACCTCATCAATTCTCCTCTCTCATCTTCGTTCCAGTATAACACGCCTCTGTGCCGCATTTGTCGTGCACTTACATCTCTCTCTCTCTCTCTCTCTCTCTCTCTCTCTCTCTCTCTCTCTCTCTCTGGGCCGGGTGACGAAGGCGCAGGGGGCTGTATGGACGATCGCCCAATCACACCTGGGGAGTATATGAGACGCCCCTCACTGTACCTGGGCTGCCAATCAGGGGCGAGACGTGGCCCTCTCTCTCTGATTGGGAAGAGGCTTGTGCTTGCCGATCAGGGCAAAGATAGGGGCATTTTGTGGCAGGTCAGGATACCGGGTGCCAATCAGGGGCGAGGCCTGACCCTCCCTCTGATTGGTTGGCAAGGGGCTGGTGCTTGACGATCAGGGCGAAGGTGGGGGCATTTTGTGGCAGGTCAGGGCACCGGGTGCCAATCAGGGCAAGGCTGGCCGTGTTGGGGTTGTCAGGGCAGCGTCGGTATGCAGATGGCCGAGTAAAAAGAGTCACGTGGTTGGCACGGCGGCAAACCATTTAGTCACGTACGTTATATGTAAGTGGTTTCAACCCGCACGGCCTCTTTTTTAAAAGCCATCGTCTCCCTCCCGTTTTCTTTCTTCTTCTTCTTCTCCCGCGCCCGACGAGAGAGCTGAAGATGGAGATGCGATTTTCAGTCGTTTTCCTCCCGTGTTCATAAGTCGTACCGTCCGTCGTGATCAAGGGTCGTACCGTCCGTCGTGATCAAGGGTCGTACCGTGGTTGCCCCGAGGTCCGTACCGTCACGTTCAAGGATCGTACCGTCGTGCGTGCCGAAACTGTCGTACCGTCGTGGTGGGGATGCGGTACCACTGTTTACAAACTACTCTCTCTCTCTCTCTCTCTCTCTCTCTCTCTCTCTCTCTTTGTTTGTGCCCGCAAACCGCAGGCCGCCACGCTCATCATGGTCTTTTGCCCGACCCCCCCCTTTGACCCCTTACCTGAACGCATGCGGCGTTTCTCAAAGCCGCATGCGGCAGTTTGAGACAGTCTTCCTGGGTCTTGGGTGTTTTAGCCCAGTGCAAAATGGAAGAGACCGAACCCTTAAATTGATGTGTGTGTATACACGTGTGTGTGTGTGTGTCTTGTGGCTTGTCTCTTTAGTGGTTAGTGGGATGGTTAGAGTGTTCAGTGGGATGGTTAGAGTTGTTAGTGGAATGGTCTGTGGGGTGGTTAGATTGGTTAGTGGGATGGTTAGAGTGGTTAGTGGAATGGTCTGTGGGATGGTTAGAGTGGTTAGTGGGATGGTTTGGGACGAGTGTGTTTGGTCTGTGGGATGGGTGAGGACGGGTGAAGGGGTGAGGGCGGCACACCTGGGGTATCGATCAGGTGCAGGTGTGGTAGTAGTGGTGGTTGTGGTAGTAGTGGTGGCAGGAAGAGGTGCAGGCAGCACGTGGCCCGCACGCCCCGCCATATTTGTCCAGTGGGAGGGGCGGGAGGGTCTGGGTGGGGGGGAGGGGGTGATTGTTTACACGGTAGCAAGCGGTCCAAGCCCCTCCCCTCTCGCACACACCACACCCCCTCACCTCCTCCCCCCACCCCCTCCACACACACACACACACACACACACACACACGCACACACACACACACACACGGCTCTACCCCACACATATGCCTAGCCTATCTCCAACCGAACACAAACTTCATCTTCCTATTTCATCGTTAAGTTCACGATCATTGGTGTGAGGAAAGGTGCAGACTCTACTCACTACTCGACTTCTCACTAATAGACTGTTCAAGGTTAATACTTAGACATCACTCTTTTCCTTTCTCACGCTACTTTTGTCTGTGAAACTCCCTTGCTAAAGTTGACCTACATTTTCCATACAATTAGCAGATATTTTTGATGTAAGTTATAGTTTTACACCCTTTGAAATGCAAGATAAGCTTTAATTGTAAATGCAGATTGGTGTAAGTTCATCGAAAATTTTATGACTCCATACAAGCTAAAATGACTTTACACCTTTGGATCACTCCACTGAGGCCAGAAACACTCCACCTTTGGATCACTCCACACAGGTCAGAAACACTCAGCACAAGCTTCGAGACACAGCTTAGAAATGCTTTTACGTATGCGTTGAACACTGATCTCAAGCGAGGACTGTTCATTCACCCCAAAAGCAATAAAAATACACCAGAAATACTCATCGTATATCATGAATGCCCCACATTGACAAAGAACATCCCACGCAGCCCAGAAAAACTCCACTTAACCAGGCAGTTGCTGCTCAACCAGGAGATTCACAGTGTTCCACAACTCTTAAATACTCAGCATAGATGACTTTTCACGATCCCCAGAAAGCAATCTACAGAACCAAAAACTCTCCATATAGGACAAAAAATTATCATGAAATTCAGGGAATACGAAAGGGCCAAAGAGCATCTAATAAGCAATGGAAAATTTTACTCAGTCCAAACACAGTCAGCAGGACTCTGTATAAGAGGAACGCTCCACACAGCTCGGCACGTGAACATTTAGATTTTCCAGCGAGGCAGTCGATGTAGCCCAAGAAAACCCTACAGAATCCAGGAACATTTCACACAGCCAGGAGACACTTCTCATGGTCATGGAATGCTCTTGTATGTTATGGAATATTCACACATCCAGGAAGACTTCATACAGATGAAGAGGGAGATCTGGGGTTAAATAAGACACCACACACGCAAGGTACGCTAATGTAGATCACAGGAACATTCCTAACAACTTTCGACAACTCGAGACACTTAAGAGGGACTCCGCAAGACTTCCAGCAACCCAGGAACACCTCAGGAAGTTTCCAGGCAGACCAGAATGGAATCGAACTCCACAGGAGTCAGGATCACATCACGTAAGATCAAATCCTAGGAAGACTCTACATGACTCCGGTAGACTCCAGGCGTCCAGAGGCCCACCAATTAGGCCAGGTTTATTCCAATCCCTTCAGGAGCACTTGACAGAACCCCTCCACTCGCTTGTGTTAATTACCGTCATCACTCGAGCTAATTTATGGCATTCATCTTCTCGGGTACACTTGTACGCTATCGTACCAAACTTCATTATATACGGTAATTACTCTGTAATCAGTTCGTGTTCTTAGTCTGCCAAAGTCTCAGGTTTAATCACCAAATTATTTTCTCTCTGTACTGCGTAGATTATATTCCACGTGTGACGGGGACTTGACCCGCTGTGAGGAAGGATGTCATCCAGACACGCAGGGTTGGCTGACCTCTGGGAAATTTGCATTGAGTGTGTCCGTTCGTGTTGCCTGGGATGGCTAGACTGCTGCTGCTACAGTCATCTCGGGCGGGTGGAATGTTGCTCGAGTCCTGGGCAGTGAAGGACGCCCCGAGAGTCGTTCAGAGTTGCGCGGAGTTTACCTGGAGGAGTCGTGAGTTAGGCGGAGTATGCTGGAGTGTTGTTGCGTTATGAAGTGCTTCATTTGGGATGCGATCTTCCTCTGGTGTAGTTTTAAGATTCGCCGTTCCTTTATTAAAAGGACATCTCCAATTTTTTTCTTGTGTTCTCAACTGGAAGATTTTTTAAGGTTAATTGATACGGCACGGGCAACTGAGGCCTTAATCAGGGCCATTTTATTTGTGATATGTATATATACCGTAGCCTTTTATCGACCAACCCCTAAGGGTGGATGAACGGCTCGGATGACTGTGGACCGACTGCCGCAACCAGGATTCGAACCTATACGCTCGACCCTGGGTGGCCCCTGAACGCTACACCACGGAAGTCCATTAAAAAAATAATAACTCAGTATACCAGATCCGGCGTTGAGTGACGTGTCCTGATGAGATATCGTGGAGGCAGTAAATGCGCTCGGGAATAATCAATCACATCAGCACGTACGCTGTTAAAATGCTTCCACCATCGGAGCTCCAGTGGGTCAAACAGTAGGGCATAGAGCCGACCGAAATTTCCCATTTTCCTTCTGATCCTGCAACTCGCGAACGACCGTCAGTCATCTGTTAATGTTAAACGAACGATCTGTTTACACCGCTGACACGCAGATGTCGTCACCTGTTCAGTTCCTCTCCTAAAATGATATTCCCACTTTTACCCCTTTTGATTCAGCGATCAGATTATAGTGTGTGTGTCTGTGTTATATTCAAATATGATCTTGTTCACGCATAACGAGGTTAAAGGGCTTGTTACAGCAGCGAGTATAACCCCGTCGTTTGTGTTAGCGAATTAGCGCAACACACTCTCATTGTGATCCCGATAAGGGGCTGTTGGGTTAGCGAGTTTCTGAATAGCTCCTCTTCAACCCGGACCCAAAGTTCCCAAAGGGCAGCAGGAAAGGAGCAAGAGTTTCTTTGGGTCGTCTTTAAGGAATCGCACGAACCAAAGTTGGCAGTGATTTGGGGAAGTTTTCTGCAGCGATTCTCTCTCTCTCTCTCTCTCTCACACACACACACACACACACTCTCGTTGAAGCAGAGACTTGGTGAATATCTCGCTTCAAATCCACGTCTGACATCATTCGCACCTCAGTAGCCACACGATGAGTTTACGGGTTCTTCTTTCACACTTATGACTACAACAGTCCATAAGTTTCTGA
>JAUUDW010288244.1:1309-13659 GCA_032361385.1 Panulirus guttatus | reverse complement strand
TAATAAGTTCTGTGTATTCCAATACTCTTTGAATCACCAATTTCCATGTTGAGTATACCTGGTAAGATGTAAATCTTACCAGGTACACTCAGGGTATCCATTGACCAAACATTCAGTTTTGTCTCCCTTGTCTTAATGCAATGGCACTGTCCATGCATTCCGTCAGTGTTCAAACACCTCACTTTTGGTCCATGCAATGGTCAAGCATCCTAAGTAAGGAGGCAACAGTACATTCACTCCCTTTCATAAGGAACTCATCTGCACTCCCATTCACACGTATTGCTTTACAATTCTTTATCTTGCACGAAGCTTTGAAAACCCATTCTCTTTTAAATGGGCAATTCGCCATGTCTCCCTCATTCTCATTACATATATATAATTCCACCTAATCTCACAACCTCCGTCGCCGTAGAACTTGACTAATCGTTATCAGTATCCCAGTCGACACCTAACAGTAGTTTTTGAGTATGATCTCACTTTATGAGTATAACCAGCAAAGGCTCAACGATCCCCATTATGTACCCAGCTATGCTCAAACTCCCAGGGGTCATCTGCCTCCTCAAAAGCTAAGCTTTGGGAGGAAGCTAAGTTTGCAGCCTTGTTAGCTGGACGTTTCTTAAGCCCTTATGAACTCACGCTAGGGACTACAACGTCTTCCGGATTCGATAAACTCAAAATCAAATCTCACACTGAAAATACATCGTCCTTAGTCTTGTGTAAACCACCCAAAACACTTCACGAAAGTTGAGGTTAAAACAGAAAAGTACGGGGTTTTGTAAATGATTTTACATGTGAATATGTAAACACGTCGAGTATTATTGGCAGCCAGATGTAAAAAATTCACCGTAAATTACCAATTCGGCTCACATGAATCGATAGACGTCAGCGGGTGTCCCAATGCAACAAGTACAGGCATCGGTTTCTGCTGAAATTACTGGGTGGTTTGATAATTTGGGAAGGTTTAATTTTCAGGTACCTCCGTCTATATCCGTCCCTCCAAAAAGTATATATGAACCACCCTCCAAAAAACAAAAGTTTGAAGTACTCGAACTATGGGGACATTAATTAAGAATTACGGTTTGCCAGGCCAGTAATTAGCGATCATTTGATGTTCTGAACCATAGAAGTTTAATGAGTTTTGGTAGTTGAATGACTTGTTTGTCTACCATCTGATGCAGCTAATCTATCAGTATCTATCTGTTCTAGCACTACCCATATTTATTATCTACTCGTTCGACCAATAGCTTTCTCTTCTACCATTATCTACCTGTTTTAAATCTTCTATTCAACCAGTTTCACCCCTGTCTTCCTAGCGTTACCAGAATCTACCTTTTGCACAAAATCTACCTGATCTACCACTAAGCTACCTTTACGCTGAATAAATGAGCAGTAAAGGGGTGAACCACACCGGGTCTTTCGTAATTTGCGGATATCCGTTTTCTCTACGAAATCCGAAGCACGCATAATGTGTCTATCAATTCACACGAACGATTACCCTCTCATGAATTCTAACTTTATAAACACGAACTTTCACGTCCGATTTCAACCCTCTTACGAACCCTTGCATTATACACGAATTCTCACGTACAGTTACCCTCTTACGAATCCTTACGCACGACCTCTCACTTACGACTACCTCCTCACGAACTCTCACATTGTATACCGCCTCTCACTTACGATCACCCTCTCACGAACTCTCACACTGTATACTGCCTCTCACATACAGGTCCCCAGGACCATATGTAAATTTTCTTGGCTGTCTGTAAAATCCTTACATACTGGTCTCCCTTCACGGGAATATTCATCTTCTCCCAGACGTTCACATACAAATAGCCTGTACTTTCCCATAAATGATATACTGGAATCCACATGGGGTTCCTGTTGATATTCGAATGCCTCTTGTTCATGTGGCATAACTTGACATGTGATGTGTGATATAAATCGGACCTTTGCTTATATACTCGAGATTTTCATGAGAAATGTATATATCTTAGATGGGAGAGACAAACAGATTTATATATGATTTGTTTGAATTGGTCGGTAAGTCATGTGATTTAGGTCTTAGAACTACCTGAAAAAATAGGAGTGATTCATGTTGTAGTATCTCGTTAAATCCCAATTTTACTAATTGGAATATATGCGGATGGATTAGAATCCCTAAATCTGGCATTACATAAATCCTGGACGTAATCTCTGTAGGTTTAATCCCGTCTATTGACCTGTATCTGTGGGTGTAATCCACTGCCGGGATATCAATCCTCACCTGGCCTTAGCAGGGCTGACGAAGATGTACAACATCACTCCGCATCCTCTCTGATTCCTTTCTCTACCTGACTGTAACACAGCCTATGGAGGCGAGAGTGGTGGTGGTAGTGGTGGAGATGCTGGAAGTGGTATTGGTGGTAGTGTTGGAGATGGTGGTAGTGGTGGTGCTTGAGTGGATGGCGTGTGGTGGACTAGACAGGTTCTGTTGTTCCACTTTGTTCCCTCGTGTTCAACTTCCACTGGGTCGTTATATGTCCAGTGTTCTGTGGTTTCACTGTTTCACCGTTTTTGTGTCCACTTAGTTTCGTCTGTTCCACTGTATCCACTTCTGTTACTCCGTTACTGTTCTGCTGTTCTTCAGTTCCCTTCTGATCTCTTTCCCTGTCCCATCACTTCATCATCCTCTTTCCACTCGTTCCGCTGTCCCTCCTTTTCCAGAGTCCTATCATTCCACCGTCCCATCAATCCACTGTCCCACCCGTTCCACCGTCTAATCCCCTTGCAGGCGTCGTTACAACGCCTCCCCTGCCCTAAGACGGCAACGTTCGTCCTAAGCGTCAAAGTTGGAGGAGAGGAAGGAAAAGGGGTGAGGACTCGCCCCGGGTTCCCGTGAATCAGACACGTCTGAGAGACACACACTGTGGGAGGGAGGCAGGAAGCCTATGAATATTTCAGTCCACACTCGAGCTCTGTCTTCACAGTCGCCCTAAGTGTTTCGCCCACCTATTGCCAGCTCTTAATGAAGAGAAAAGAAGGAAAAAAGTGAACATCTATTGCGGTTTACTGATTCTGTTGTTTCGAAACCATGAATCCTTGTGTTTTCCTCTAGATAAGAGTGTTTTCGCCTCTGTTTATCGACTGTTGATCAGGGCAGACCCGAGAGCCTTAATTTGTTTATGCTATTTCCCTTCTTACTTATTTATTTGCCTCGGGTGGTGTCGGCGGTTCATAAATCCCGTATCAGCGGGGCTGGACCCGAGTGCTATCGGCAAAACCTTTTAAGTCGAGGATCCGAACTCATTACGCCAACATACGGAGTCTTAATCCTCTACAAACAGACCTCTAATCGCCTTTAGATTCCACGTTCTTGTTTCTGTAAACACAGGCTCCATTAACATGCCCCTCCTCCATTTTCGTTGAAGGTGTGATATTATAATTATCGAGTCTTTAGTTCCCTCTGTGCCTGTGCCTTACGTTTTCTGTTTTAGATTATATAAACACTCGTTTTCAAATTACTTGAATATAAATTTTGATTCTTTTATCAGAAATTCGCTACTCCGAAGTATAGGTGTCTTCATTAATGTCTCTGTATGAATTCAGTGACATATTAAGGCACATGGCTTCGATTCCCCATATGTACTGTGTGTGTGTGTGTGTGTGTGTGTGTGTATGTAAGTGTGTGTGTGTGAAATCCTGCATAACGTATAATCCAAACCCTTATTCATGCATCAAATCCTTTAATGCACTCTCTACCTACCCTCCCTTACTTGTTTCCAGCACTAAGTTATGGCATGTTTCCCCACCCATTCATTCCCCTTACACAAATGTTTATCGCGTCACCTATTCCCTACATCGCTTAAGCACAGCCTTGAAATCTCCAATATGTGTCCGGGATCCTATAGAACACTGGCCAGCTGACGTTTCATTGTAAGGGGGGAATGGAACTTATGCATCTCATTTAGGGAACGGGCCGAGGCGAATCGATTGATTGTTCTCAGAGAGGCAGGCTGTGTTAAGACGAGGTCCCTTTCCCTGTCCGAGCCAATCTGGGGATCCCAGATACGATTAAAGACTCAATGAGACGTCTCACCTTCTCCTCCGAACCGGTTCGTTGGTTCGTTGTTTGACCTCCAGGCCCATCAGGTAACAAGGGGTCATTTAAGGCCGTCAGTGTCAAAGAACCAACCGAAAATGATATTTAACAACTTCTTCAGGTTCAAAGATCATTTAAGACCATGTACACTCTTGCTGTGTTATATAGCTCTTGCCTTAGAAGCTTTCCTGCTGTAGCAGGCAAAATTTATGAGGCTTCGAAGCAGTCTCGGACTGCGAACTGTGAGACTCAAGGAATCTGTTTGTAAAGAGCAAGCCTGTTCCAGCCAGCCAGCCTGCATGCCCCACCCGTCAGTACGGCAAGCGTTTTTTTATCGCTTTTTGTTAAAGAATTTCTTTATACGTCCAAAAAAGAAATATGATTGCGTTTTTAGTGACCCGAAAATCAGTACTAGTTTAATTATTAACGTAGGTAGTGATAACGTGAAGGTTCGTATGGAATCAGCTGGACTCGTGTAGCGATTCAGATGTGGGACTGTGAAGAAAATGCCCCATGATGAGACCTGTTGGTGGCATAACATAGACAGAGGAGTTTAGGGTGCATAGAACACCAGAAAAATTATCTTTATTTTCAAGAAGTGACAAATGACACCCGGGTATCTCTTGGTTAATGGATGTTACTGGTAGTCAGAGAATAACTGATGTACTAAAAGGGTTAAGTGACGTATCTTTCGTGAATGAGACATTGATGAGATTTTATTTTTACGAGAATATAAATTTGATAATACTTATAAATGTTTGTTAAAACAGTATGGCGAGAATGATAAGTTTATTCTAATACGTCTGCCGGTGTGATAGAATATAGGACTCATATTTCGAGGACTTAAGTCTGAGGAAATTGAAAAACAAAGTTTTAGACTAACAGAAATATGTCATTATTCAAAAGAAATATTTATTTCAAAAGGATACCTGACAGAATCTTGCGAGAATGTCATAAACGCAGAAGCGAGAATTGCTGGAACACGTGATATAAATAATTTCACACTTACATTATCAAGGAAGGGAATAAATCCGTAAAACTGGGTTTTATTTGCTCGTGAACTAAGGCCCATAACAGGGGTTAAGCGGCGTCTCCGGAGACAGCGCTTGGCGGGATGTAGCCACCCGGCGTGAAATTAGCGCCAGGATCCACTTGTCGACACGGCTACATCGCCAGAGCTTTGTCACCTCTTGATAGATATATCTATTCTTTATCTTCTAACATAATTCATATTGTGACTGTTTACTTAGAAGTGAAACTTACGTTTTTAGAAGACAAGTGAGTTACCAGCCAGTTTATATAAACATGTGTATTTGATACGTGGGTTATGTTACATATATTCTCATTTATATGCACCCACATAATGTAAACATCTCTCTTTATGATGGAGATGCTATGAAAAGCGAAAAGACACACATCCATGATAATTAGATTGATTAATTACTCATGAATATTTCCATATCTAATTATGTATTCAAATAAGAAGGGTTAGTTCTCAGCCCGGGGTGAAATCTACCCTAATCCCGAGCACCGGTAAAGATGATGTGAATTAACCGAATTCACCAGCGAAAATGGTATCCTGATTAGTTATTCAAGTATGCTAATTTGTCTGTGTTTCTTCCGTCACGTTCAATAAATTTTTGATGAACTGTTGAACTGCACAGCCGTGGAGGGAAATCGAGAATCCACCCACCTTAAAAGTGAGGCGAACACCCTCGCAACACAGCCCTGATGTCTTACACCGTCGGTTCTGACTTGATCTAAACATTCAATTCCCCGGAAGCACCACCTCCCACTGTAGATACAACAGCGGGAGAAAAAGAGCCCACTGTGGTTAGTTAGGGCTTGAGTGGATACGGAAGGCAGTGGGGTGGAGGATGTGTTTTCCCACTGATGTGTTTTTAAGTGGAAGTTACGGGAGAATGGTAAGTGCTCAACTCCACGCACACAGCCGCCGGTCCGTGCGACTCCTCAGTGGCATAAAAACAAGTAAGAAATACGAGGGAGAAAGATGTCTTGTGTGTGTGTGTGTGTCTCTCTCTCTCGTGTTGGTGGCTGGTATAATTCCGGGATTAGCCTACTTCACCGTTGCTTATCACCCTGTTTTACCTCGCTTCACCCTATATAATCATCCTAGACTCAACTACCCGCCTTAGATGATCATTCTGGACACGATTCCACATTAGCTGATCATTCTGTGAGTGACTGTTCCAGCTAATCGTCCTGTGAGTGACTCTGCCTTAGCTGATCATTCCTGAACCGACTCTATCTTAGCTGATGGTCATTCTGGACCAACGTCCACTTTAAGTGATCACTTTGAACTCGACTCCACCTCAGCTAATCTTTCTGGACCATATTCCACCTTAGCTGAGCATTCTGGGCCTGACTCCACTTTAGCTAAGCATTCTGGACCTGACTCCATCTTAGCTGAGCATTCTGGACCTGACTCCACTTTAATTGAGTATTCTAGACCTGAATCCACCTTAGCTGAATGCTCTCGACCTGACTCTCCACCTTTGCTGAGCATTCTGGGCTTGACTTCACCTTAGCTGAGCACTCTGAACCTGACTCCTCCTTAGCTGAGCATTCTGGACCTGACTCCACCTTAGCTGAGCATTCTGGACCTGACTCCATCTTAGCTGAGCATTCTGGACCTGACTTCACTTTAGATGAGCATTCTGGACCTGACTCCACCTTAGCTGAGCTTTCTGGATCTGACTCCGCCTTAGCTGAGCATTCTAGACTTTAGCTGAGTATCGTCTGAGCGACGTGATCCAAGTGAATCACTTTGGATTAGACTCCACGTTTGCTTATCATTGTGTGGGTGACTTCACCTTAGCCGGTTAAGCTGCAGTCTTGCTTCAGTTGACAGGCGAATCAGTGGTTCGAAACAGTGAGCAAATACCCACAAAGCTTTTGTCGAGGTTCTAAACTCCCGTTTTATCTCTGACGTGAATCACATGCATGAAGACCAGCGTTTCAAAGGGATATTTGCAATCACTGGTTCAATAAAGAAGCAGTTCACTATTGCATGAAAATGATTCAAGTTTGCACTACTCTTTTCGACGCTTCGAACTACCTCCAACTGCGAAGACAGAACGAGGCGATCACCCACCTCAAATACAAGAACCATATTTCATGGTCCTTTGACCCTATGAATATATGAAGCCAAGAAATGAATCATTATCTCGAAGCAGTGGATGAGAACAGTACCATCCAGTTGTTGAAATGAACCATTGTCTCGAAGCAGTAGACGAGAACAGTACCCACATAAAATGAACCAATATCTCGAAGCAGTCGAAGCAGTAGCCGAGGGCAGTACCAACCTGTGGTTACGGGGAGGAGCCGCCAGTCCCCTCCCCAAGAACCTCCTGCTTCTATCAGGGCCCAGCATCAGGTGACAGGGACGAGTCGCCACTCGTGAGGCCTCTGGCTCCTTGGTGTGTCATTGTGTGGAGGGGCAGCAGTGCGTGGGCGGCCCTCGCCTTGACAACCTCGTCACACCACCCATATAATATTCTTTTTCTCCTGCGGGATCGACGACGTGAAATTTAGAAGTGATCGAGAGAGCTAAAGAAAGAGAGATATTCGATGGCATTTTGAGACTTCTTTAGCCAGGTGTTTAAGGTGTAGATATAACACAATCGTCTGGAAGAAAAGAAAGAGAGGGTGTGTGTGTGTGTGTGTCTGTGGGAATAGCAACGGAGAAGTAAAATGCACCCGTCTCGGAGTGAGGTGGGGGAGGTGCTCTTGTGGGCATTAGCGTTGAACAACATTATAATTCCCTCCATCTAGGTCAAGGCTCGTTGGCGCCATTCACCTCGCCGCGCATGCGCCCTCCCACAGCTTAGGGACTCCGGGAAGAAAGAAGGGGGGGGGGAAGACGCCCCCTCCGACCGAGCCAAGAAGAAGACTTCTGAGAAAAACTGAAGGAATGTTTTTTCTGATGAGTTTAAGTCTTGGTCTATGAATAGACTATGTCTGAAAATCCTTCATAAGTGATCAGTTTATACTTTGATAATTGCACTCACGACGCCGTCTCCCCTTTTAAGAACGGCAGGATAAATACATTTAACCCATTTAGCTATTGACAGCAGGAAGCAAAGATAAGTCAGTTCCCCGTAGAGAGGAAATTTTCCCCCGAGAGGATCCCTGGCGATTGCTTGCCTCTCGTTGACCAGCCATCGTCTCGATCTCCTTTTGATTGGGGCTTGAGAATCGTAGTACTAGACCCAGAGGAGAATCCATTACGACCATGAAGTATTTCAGTTGACCCAGAAAAGGTTTTATATATATATATAATGTATATAAACTGCTTCCTGGTGCCTTGTGTTGATAAACTAAAAGGGTGGAGAAAAGTTAGTGTCATTAAAAAAATCATCTTGATTCTGATGCCAGAATGGAAAACAGCAGAAAGAAGTCGGTGTAAATCCTCTTGACTCCCGAGTCGAATCGATTCCCAGAGAGAAATGCTTCGAGGCTCTGAGTACGGTCCTTCTTGCCTTACACCATATATCGATCCCAACAGACAGCCAAATTCTCTAAAGACACCACACCCCTCTCCTCTCCTCTCTCTCCCACACACACACACACACACACACCTGGAGGCCCTCCTCCTCCTCCCACTCCCCAGAAGGAGGAGATGGGAGAGGGAGAAGCCAAGAGTAGGTGAGAGAGAGAGGGAGAGAGGGGGAGAAAGAGCACCCTGGGAGTGGGTGGGGAGGAGGACCCTGGCGAGTAAGAGCCAGTACCCTGATGGGCGTGATAACGGGCGTCATCTGCTCCTCCTCCGCCCCTTACTGCCGGTGTCCTCACACACACACAAGGGCGTCGCCACAAGACAACCTCCTTCCCCAGCTACTGCAGGAGTCACAACACAGACTAGAGGAAGAACAGCTCCGCCCAGGCTATTGCCAGAGGCCTCGCGCCTCCTCATACCGTCACAGGAACAGCCTCGTCTCTAGTAACTGCCAGTTGAGAGCACCCTCATCCCAACAGCTGCTTCAGAACAGCCCCAAGCTAACCAATACGAGCATCTTTAGTAATCAGTAGACTGCATGTTGACCTCAACCTCTGTCTGTGTGCAAAGGCCGTCTGTGGAACGCCCTCTCCCTTCCCCTTATTCACAGACTCCCTGTTCTCATTGTATGTATTGTCTAGTATCCTTACGATTCTTTTGTGTACCCAAGGTCGTCATTTCCATAATAATTAACAATTATCGTCTTCGAGCAAGTGTGAGCGTAAAGCACTTGCGTGAGTCTGTGTTATGCAAGTTTAAGTGTCCTCGCCCGTGTGCCTGGCTGCCTGCCTGCCTTCTCATAATCTTCGACAGGCCTGTTAACCTGAGGCACAGAACATGCAAACTGTTTGCATAAATTACAGGTTAATCCTGATATAAGACTTTGGGGTTAGGTATCTTCGTAATGGGAGACTTGGGTCGGAACTCGACCGCGAGAGGAACTCGGCCCAAACTTTGTCGTTCCTGACGCAAATCCGGATTCATGCATGATGCTTCGGTGGATTAAAAAAGATCAAGTAAGAGGACAGGAACTGATGCCCTTGAGGCGAAACGTCTCGGGTACGCTGCCGGTACGAGAAGAGCCGATATTAAAGCAACAGCAGCTGCAAGAACAATAACAGCAGAACCTACAGGGACAAGAAGAACAGCTAACTGAAGCCACAGCAGTAACGGAGGCTGTACCCTCATTCCAACAGCAGAAGCAGCAGCTATATATATATATATATGTCAGCAGCAGCTATATGCTCATAGCCTCAGTCACCTCTGAAACACCTGCTGAAACCCCCACACCACAAGATTACGAAGAGGAAAGAAAATACTGCAATTACGTGAATGTTTTCATCACTCTTTTATTTTCCTCCAGCAAATAACTATAATCCAGATAATAGATGGCGCTGATAGCAAAGGTGCCTAACGCCACCAGAGGTTGATGATTTCTACCGGAATTTCCTCTCTTACTATCTGATAACCCGGGCGACTACGAGGAGTTACGCGTAAATCTGTAAACACTGGTACATGTAAACGTTTTACATGATGTATATCCTCATAAGCGTTCTCCGTGCCATGAATCTATCCTAAGGTATCGATCGAAACGAACTTAGTCGATAGTAAAAGGATCTAATTCTATTTTATTGTGGTATATGCAAAATAAGACACAAATTTTGAGACCCCCTGTTGGTGTCGGGACTCGACGATGTCAAAGATCCAGTCACTGTTAACAGTGGGATCGGTCCGTATTTTTGGAACCTCTCGCGTTCATTGAGGTAAATAGGACAAGGTCTGAAACGCCTTTGTGGGCGGGATGTTTACATTTTAGACCCGTCCGTCTTGCCAAAGTGAATTGATTTTATTTTCCTTTAACGTTTTTCCAGATAAATAGGAAAGTTCTGTCCTTACGACAACAGTTCATTCCCTTTTTTAGTATCATTCGTCATTTTCAGGTGCATTCGACGTAAGGATCATAATTATCGTGTTCTGGATGCTAGTTTTCGTCTCATTCGCCTCTTGTAACATCATTACACGTATACCTTTCTTACCCCTGCTTCTCATGCTTTAAGAAATCCCAGTGACCTCTTGTATATCAACCTTGTAGTATCAGTTTACTTATAGATTACTTATAATATTTACTTATATTCATTTTTCACGTGTTTGATTGCGTCCAGAGCGTCATTGGGAGGAGCAGTGAGTTCACTGCAGCAAGGAGGACTTGCGCAGTGCATCAAGTCACGGAAGGGATGACAGTGTCCGATGTGTTGGTCCCTCAATATGGGTTAGATTCTCCTTCCTCTGTTTTGATTCAGTGCATCATGTCGACATAAAACTCATGCTAATTTCATAGACTTTTAGATTTCGTGCAAAAAAAAATTGATGAAATCCTTTACTTCGACTGTCCAGCGTTGGAGTAGGTAACTGCTGTTGGCAGAGTAACAGCCTCTTGGAGGTAGATGGTGGCAAGAGTGACGTATTTACTCTTGGAGATCTGTAGGTGTTAGTGGTTGAATTTGATCCTAGTTGATCGAGATCATTTGACACAAGGTGGGAGAGGTGGCTGTGGTTTACCTTGTGAAGGGGACGTAGTTGTGGTTTACCTTGTGTAGGAGAGGTAGCTGGACTTTACCCCGTTTAGGATGGGTGACTGTGGGTGGTTTACCTCGTTTAGGAGGGGTAACTGTGGTTTACCTCGTGTAGGATAAGTGACTGTGGTTGGTTTACCTCGTGTAGGAGAGGTAGTTGTGGTTTACCTCGTGTAGGAGGAGTGGCTTTGGTTTACCTCGTGTAGGAGAGGTGACTGTGGTTTACCCCGTGAAGGAGGGGTAACTGTGGTTTACTTAGTGTAGGTGGGGTGGCTGTGGTGTACCTCGTGTAGGAGGGGTGACTGTGGCTGGTTTACCTCGTATAGGAAGGGTGGCTGTGGCTTACCTCGTGTAGGAGGGGTGGCTGTGCCTTACCTCGTGTAAGATGGGTGACTGTGGTTTACCTCGTAAAAGAATGGTGGCTGTGGTTTACCTTATGTAGGAGGGGTGGTTGTAGTTTACCTCGTGTAAGAGGAGTAACTGTGGTATACCTCGTGAAGGAGGGGTGCCTGTGGTTTACCTCGTGTAGGACAGGTGCCTGTGGTTTACCTCCTAGTCTTCTCCGCTGTCTTGGTCTTGCTACATCTTCTCTAAGAGCCTTTGTTGTCTACGAAGTCTTCCATTGTAGACTTCTTCCTCTCGCGTCTGCATTTCCTTCTTAATATCGTTGAATTTCTTTTTTCATTATTTTCTTCTATTGTGTATCTCTCTGGTACTAGTCTGACTCATATTCTACTGGTGTTTGTGGTAGAGGTGGTAGTGGTGGTAGTGATGCCTCTGTGGTGGTGGTGGTGGCAGGAGCCGAAGGGGGCAGTGTTGGCAGGCTGGTGGCTGGCCTCAGTTCCTGCCGGGACTCACCAAGCGTGACGGGGGGAGAGGGGGATGGGGGGCCGGCGGAGTCCGCACCCCCTCTCCACCCCCCCCCCCCTCCCCGGTAGGACTTCCAACCGAAGGATGTCCCGCCCTCGCCAAAGCGGGCGGTGGCACGATCCTGGCACGCTCCTACGAAGCGGGGTCATCCTACGTCGCCCCCTCCTCAAGGATGGAAGGATCTCGTGAGTCCTTCTCAAGGGCGTGGGACATCAGTCCTCCCTCCCCGCCTCGATGCCGAAGGGATCGCATTAACGACTTCGACGTGAATATCCTACAGGGAGGGGAGTCCTACGAACACCCACGTTAG
>JAUUDW010288133.1:0-13659 GCA_032361385.1 Panulirus guttatus | reverse complement strand
GACACTGATTGTAGTAATTATATTACCAATAATGATGAATAGAAAGATAGTAATGATTATCCCGGGAAATAGTGGAGGAAGAGTATTATGTACATATCTTCTGTATGGTGTTGGTTACTCAAAAGGAAGAAGAAAAAAAAAAGCATCGAATTTTAATGGCCATTTGGCTGAAAATGTACAGTTGAGGTATTACATATATTACAAATATATGTCATGGTGCATATCATAAAAATAGGTGCCATAGTTTTGCTATAGGTATAAATTGCAGTGTGAAATTTAATGTGCTATGGCAGATAATTTTACCACCAATTGTAATGCTTTCATTTGAACGTTGTACACATAACTTGCTGAGGATTTGTTGACTAAGTGTGTGCTTCTCCTCTCTCTCTTTCTTTCTTTGTCTCCCTTTGTCTACCTTGCATCCATCATAATTTGCCTCATTGTCCTTTGTCTCAAAGTTCCTTTGTACTTATTATTTTCTTGTACAGGCCTGTTTTAAACTCCTTTTGGTTGACCCATGTATACCTTACTGCCAACTTGTATCTGTGCTTTCTTCCCCACCTATTTTTTGCTTGCTGCCTAACTCCTTGATTGCTTCTCTCTATCCCTTCCTCCATTTTTTTCAGTTTTCTATGTTTTTGTTGTTTGAATCCTTGTTTCACTCACTCTCTTTTCTTCACCCTTTCCCATTTTTCACAAGTGCTGTGCAAGCTTTTTTCTGTTCTTTCCCGTTTTTTTCAACTTCCACATTTCAGCTGTTTCTTAGCCTTCATTAATCCTTTCTCTCCCTCTCTCTCCCCTTTCATCAGTCCATTGATACTAGGTTTTACAGCATGTGGCACAGGGAGTACTGGTGCCTTTTGTTATTACAGTACTCACCAGGCCTAATGTACTCTTAGTGATTGCATGATGTATCTATATTGTTTGTTATACAAGGGTAGTGTGAAGAGTGTTTTTGCATGCAGTTTTCTCTTTTTTTTGAGAGAGTTAGCAAAGTTTGGCACTTGCAGATACTATATGTTGCTTTATTAGTTAGTGATTTAGAAATATTCAGTGATGAAGTCTTTTATAGTCAGACATGTCTTGTGCCATGGTATAAAAGATTGTCACGAATGATAAAGAGTAACTGTAAATTTTTTTATGTTAAGGAATTTAGTAGTGTTCTTATTACAGGCTGTCCCAGAGCATTAGTGTGTGCTTTATTCTGTGCATTATTGTCATGTTTATTAATATTTATTTTTGTTTTTTTCTTTCTTTTCCGGGACATCCTACGTGGAATTGCAACCACTCCTCTTACCCCATGACATACCATCCCCAATCAACGTTTATTTTCACCCATAATACCCCCATACCCCTTTTTATCTTTTGATGGTTCTGTTAAAATCCTTCCTTGCTTTTTCCTTGTTTTTCTTGACAACACCTCTCCTCATTTCTTCCGTTGGCATCTGTCTTTTTGGCAAATGTCATTTTACCATATATGATCTCATTACTGAATGAACTTGCTCTATACTGTTCAATACCTTTTTGCTGCTTTCTCCAATTGTATCCAATTCCTTGTTCTCAATCATCATAATGTTTTGTTCAATTTGTTATGTGCATGACCCATCTCATGTTGCCCTTCTTTATTACTGTATACATTGTTCCTCTCACCTTTTGATAATCATCACTTTTTATTTTCCATTTTTTCATTGAAAATATTTCATATATATTCTCTTCCAACTCATTATTATTAACTTGTCTGTTTTCTTTGCCATCTCACCTGCCTCAATAACTGTGTCCCATCCATTATCCCCAATGACCTGTGTATAACCAAACTCCCCCTTTCATCCATGATCCACTGCTCCTATTGCTCCTAACCCCAACCATCCTTTCCCTCTTCGACCTGTGGTCCCTCCACCCTTCTACCCTTACCTGCGAACGCCTAGGTTACGTGTCTTTTGCTGGTGGCTCTGGTAAGTTGGTAGACTTAGGCTCATTTTTTTTGTTCATCCATCTTGCTGCTCCTAATTTGTTATTGGTTACTTGTGGTCTTGAAGGCTTGTTTACTTTTGAATGTAGAGATGCCTTATATCTAGTATGCTGGGGATTTTGTGCTGAATAGATCGCTTACTGCACTTGGTGTCTTAGGTTTATGAATGGCTTCTCTTCTATTTTGGTTTTTAAGGAATCCCTCATGCAAGACCTTTTACTCACAAGAAAGACTTCCCTTTCAAGTTGGAAGTTGAGTTTTTATGAATATTTGAATATTGAAATTAGTTTATGAATTAGTGTATATAGTTTTTATAACCCTTGAATATGTATACAAGTATTTATGGAAATTCAGTAGAGTTTTGAATTATATTGCTGTTGAGTATGTAGTCATTTGCATACATTGCAGGTTTTACTGAAATTTGATTTAAAATTTAGGATGGCCTTTAAGATTTGATTAAAAATTTAGGATGGCCTTTAAGAAATCATGCATATATTTGTACTACTATGCATGTTAGAGTACCTCTTTATACCCCAAGTTGACATCTCACTAATACTTTAGATGGACAGAATATTTTGTAGTAGTTGTCTGAATTTCCATGAATATTTTTTAGGATAGTGATTGTTTAAAGATTTAAACTTGACTAATTTTGTGCATTCAGCCTTATACATATTCAGGGCTGAAATTGTATAGAATCCAGTAATCTTTATACATCTGTGATCCTCCCACAAAGATTATTCCTGAAACATTACAATCTCTATTAAAAATTTCATTCATTACTGTCTCCGTATGTGCTAAAGATGTGTGCAAATACACTTGACAGACCATTTGACATGCTGTTCAAGATGTTGCTGGAGAAAGATAAAGTCCCAGGGGAATGGAAGTGGGCAAATCTCAAACTTATCTTCAAGATAAGAGACAGGGAGGATACTTTGAACTACAGACCAATCTACTGGTTGAGTATGTTGAGTATGGTCTGCAGAGTACTGGAAAAGATAATCAGAAAGCAGATGGATTAGCTCTTGCAAGACAAGAAACTAAATAAGAGAGACAGCACAGTTACAGGGAAAGGGGAGGATACTCTGAACTACAGACCAATCTACTGGTTGAGTGTGGTCTGCATATTACTGGAAAAGATAATCAGAAAGCATATGGATTAGCTCTTGCAAACAAGAAACTAACCAAGAGAGACAGCATAGTTTCAGGGAAATGTCATTTGTAAAGGATGTCGTAGGTTTCTATGAGAAAATAAGCCTCCATTTCAGATGAAAAAATGGCTGGGTGGATTGTATGTGACTGACCGGTAAAGAAGCATGATCTTCAGTTAGCTATAAGGGGGACACTAACTGGTACTAGATTTAGATAGATAGATATATTAGGAAGAAATATGAGGAATTAAGTCATGGAGCAACTGAGAATACATTCATGCGTTCTTACTAAAGTCACACGGGAAAAGATTGAGAACGGAGAAAGTGTGAAAGATGTGGGGGTAACTATAAATGAAAAGCTAGAATTTAAGGGGCACATTGATTAGATAGTGGTTACAAGCCAATAAATGAATGGTATTGTCAAGAGAACTTTCAGCACAAGATACAGGAAGCTAATGATGAAAATGCTCAGTGTGTTTATAAGAAGCAAAATTGAATACTTCTGTTTTATGGTCACGGTCACCAGTTAAACAGATGGAAGTAAACAAGTGAGAAAGAATTCAGAAACAGTTCATTAGCATAACTGCATAACTGATGGTGTGAAGATTATGAATTATGATTAAAAGAGCATGTACTCTAAAGTTTGCAAAGAAGAAGAAGAGTGGGATACTTGATGATATATGCATGACAGCAGGTAGAAGGCATAAAGAGAAAGACTTTAAATCTAAAAGCATCTCATCAAGGAAGATTCGGTTATCAGGTCAGGAGTAATTCCTGAGAATGTGACATTAAGATATCAAACAACAATTTACTAGTGGCCTGCTAAGAAGCTTGAAAGATTATTCAGTTCATTATTAGGAAAAATAAGGGATTCATGTAGTGATCATAGAATTATTCAAGAGAAGATTTAATACATGGCTGAAGGCAATTTTCTATGAAGCACGGACTGATGATTATGGAAGGTGCATTTTGGTGGAAAGGAATGGCATTTTTCAATAAACAAGACATGGTGAGTGCTACACACTAGCCCTGCCATTGTGGCAAATCTCATTGCAGTTACTCATAGGTAGGTATTATCTTTTCTCCCTGTTGCACCTCATCACCTTACTTTTGTTCTCATTCAACCTTGGCTCTCTTCCTTCACACACTATCCCAGACTTTGCCACTTTCTTTTGTAGTTTTTCTCTTAAGTCTGCACTGCAGTCAGTGCCATCTCATCTACAGACAGCAAAAAAGTTCACCAGCAGGTGGCTGGAAATCCTCCCTTCCTCTATTACTTTCAAAAAAAAAAAAGAAAAAAACAGAGCAAGGAGCTAAGTGAGAATTTCTCCCTCTAAGGCTCTGTCATCTGTTCTTGACACTCCCTCGCTCATGTAGTAAGTGGTGAGCATGTATGAAAAAAAAAAAGTGATAGTGATAATGACATTACTGCTACTACTGATAATAATAACAATGATAATAATGTTAATTTTATATATTTTTTCATATTTGTTTGCTGTTTCCCTCTTTAGCAAGGTAGCACCAAGAACAAATGAAAAATGGGCTTGTTTGTTCACCCTCTTGTAGTCGTTATGTAATGATGAAGAAAATAGGAATAAGAATAGATGTCAGTGGTAATGCTAAGAATACTGTTAATGAAAGTTACATTACTGGTATGGTAGTGCTTACCTATGAGTAAGTATTGGGCACTTGCCTTTAGACAGGGTTGTGTCATAACACTCGCCAATAATCTTATTTGGTTTGTGATGAGTGCTACACTAGACTCAAATTACCACACACTTGTGACTTAGGAAGTTGCAGATTGTAGGATTTTCTCATCCAGGCAGCATAGTTCCATACGTTGCCTATGCTTTATGAGTTAGTAATCACTTTTGTTTAAGGAATAGAGTACTAACAGAAAATGAAAAGGTTAGGTTGCATAACAGGATGATAATGATGATATTGTGTACATGTAAAGACAGTGGTTATGGAAAATAATTATAGATAGTATATTGAATACTATTGTATAATTTTCGTGGTTCTTACATCGCCATTAAGGTGCATACGATTACTTTCATGTAGTATTTAGAGGATACAAGTGAAGACATAACTTATATTTGAAAATAATGGTATTCGTATGATTTATGGTAAATTTTCTTGTGTTTGATTTTCTTTTAAATTATATAACCCCAGAACCCCTTTTATGGGGCTCCTGAAGAAGCATTAAAGCTGCAGTACAGTTATTAACAGGGGAAAGGTTGGACTCCATTGGAGTGAAAATGTCTTTGGTGGGACTGTACTCCTTTTTGTCCATTGCTTTGATACAACTTTGCTGAAGGTGACTTCACTTGTATCCTAAACTCATGCGGGTGGAGTTTGCTAATGCCTCTTATTTGTCATTTAAATGATCAGGTACAGGACTATGATTTGTCACCATAGAATTTAATGTTAGCATTTCATAATCATGCAGGGCTGTACATATGCATTATCTAAGAACTTGAAAATGTGTGTGTACTTGCAGAGTCATTCAGATTTTGTAAGTAATAATTTGGAAATGATACTTGATTGCAATTTTTGTCAGGTAAGGTAATTTTACCAAATTCTAGAAGTGAAGTTAATCAAGAGTTGATTAATGTTATTATTATTTCATTTTTGCTTTTGTTTTTGTAAGGGGCATGCATAGGATGAGATGAATTGGATCATTGTGGTATGTGGGGGGATAATGTGCTGTTAGCAGGCTGAACCATATGAAAGTGGTCAAGGTGAACCATGTAATAGTTTTTGGGTCTTGGCTGTAGTTAGCAGGCTTTAGTTTCAGTACACAAGGTGAAAAAAAGTGTCTTACCACTTTTTGTGTGAAATAGTATGACACAATAGTCGAAGGATTTTGAGAAATGCTCATTGGTCTGCCCTCACATTAGTAGCCCTGCTGTCATATTGTATAATACATGTAAAATTGATTTCATATATTGGTGAAAAGGGCTTTAGATTAGAGCTACCATAATATATTGGAAATTTGTTTCATATTCATACATACCAACATTAACGAGACAACTCGAGTCATATTGATGATTTCAAAATTCATCAAATCCACCTGGGAAAATACCTTTTTTACCGTGTGTACATTAAACTTGATGGCTAGAGGGTAGATGTTTACAAATGAGGTTATTTTGCATTTGTTCCTGATGCTTCTATGCTTAGGTGGGAAACTAGATTACGTAACAAAGAAATCTTTTTTCATTCCTTTTTTCTTCCCCTTTCATGTTTGCTATTTCCTTTGCGAATGAACTAGCATCAGGAACAGATGACCAAGCCTTAGATGAAAAAATCTCCACTTTGATCATTCCTCTGTTCCATATTATAATGTCCATTTCTTATTTGTATTGTTACAATTGTCATTGTTGTTGTTTTTTTTATGATTATTATTTTACCTTAATGATCATTATCACTATTATTATTTTGACACAGTAGGGCATTTCTCTGAAACTGCATGACCACTCTTAACTAGATTTTGCATGCTGATGCATTTTTATCTTAAGGTATGCACTGGAAAAGTTTTATTATCCAGCATCTGCCAGACCTAGACTGTGCCAGGTATGGGTATGAGAATATACTGGTTATAAAAGCCTTTGATCCATGATGAGGTTTAGAAATAAGCTCCCAGCCATCAGAAAATGCTCATTTAACTATCAGGTTCATTTGATTATAAAAACCTTCAGGTTTTTCAGTTAGCAGTGGAACGGGAAACCGATTTACCTTTAGATGATTTCACTTTGAACTATTCATACTCTATTCATATATGCTCTTAGTTAGAGTTTTGCTAGAGTTTTTATCAGCGACAGCTTTTTTTTATTCTGATTCAATAAAAATGTTAATGGCTTTTCTCTTCGAGTTGTAATGTCATGGATAAACTAAGATTACATTCTCTCATCAAAGAATGCGTCTCACCAGTCTCCAGTCACATCATTTACAAAGGACAGTTTTCTGATATCAGGGTTTGTACAGCTCACTTATGTTGTTCTCCTTTGCTGGAAGGTCTGTCGTTTCATAGCCTTCTAAAGTTAGATGCCAAGACTGTTGGATGTAGAAGCTGTTCAAAGATAAAGTCATTACATGTCAGGAGTTATAGTAGATTGCATCGGAAGCTTGGTAGAAAAAACTGTAAACAACGCTGTTAAGTGGTGGCATATTAACTTAATTGGTGCAAACTTTCATGAAGTGTGAGAGGAGGCCAAAGTATGCTGAATGCATTGTATGGCTACTGTTTACTGTAGTATGCATTTATGTTATAAGATGTTGAAAATTTTGGATACAAGAGTTTTCTTGTTAGGTAAGTGCTGGATAATAAAGTTTTTCCTTGGGAGGAGTGTACATATCTGAAATGATCTGAAGATGGATAAAATTATGGATGTTATTGGCCTATTTTTGATGTATTCTTGTGACAAATGATAGTATTCAAGGTGTGTTTATGAAAGTGCTTCGTTAATCCCTAGATGCTCTAGAGGAAAATATCTTGAGAAACTTCATCTAACATATTCATTGCGTACATTCAGCAATTCTTGTTATTGAAATTTCCATAAGTTTTAAAGTCAGTTTTTAATGTGAATCTAATATGGATGTGCAGTTTTTTGTTTGTCTGGATGTTATCCGTGCATACAAACATCTAACCTTATGTCTATAGTACTGTGTGCCTTTTTTTATGAGGAATATTAAAAATGGGGCACTATGTTCTGTAGTGCCCCACAAAAGATTGTTATAATTATTGGGATATTGATATTTGAATGAATTTTATGACTGTAGTATTTTATTATATATATAAAGCACACACATCCTTTTTGTTAATCGTAATCTTCTCTGCCCGCAGTCACCAACAACAGCACTTTTCATCTGGATTCTGATGAGCAGGAATTCCTTGGAATTGGCCAGTATGATGATTTTCACACTATTGACTGGCAGCGAGATATTGCTAGAGATCGTATGCGGCATCGTTACATTATCAAGAAAAAAGAAGAAAGCATATGGGATTGGATAAAGAGTGGCCATGATGCTTGGTCTGGTTGGCTGTGTGTGTTCCTTGTGGGAGTTTTTGCAGGTTAGTCAGTTATGCTGTGTCTGGTTGTAGTGATGATTATCTTAGACAAATGTGAGGGCCATGTGTGGTTTATGGTAAGTACCATCATTGTTACTTTTAGAGTTGTGTGTAGCTGTAGTGAGGGTCATCATAGATGAAATAGGGGGATGTATTTGGCCATAATGGGACTGTTGTTTGGGAATCAGGGAGCCTGTGTGTGGTCATGCTGGGAATCATTGCAAATGTTCTAGAGGTTTTGGTGTCTGTCATGGCTTGTGAATTGTCATATTAGACATCATTTTAGGTGATTAGGAGAGACTGTTTTAAGTCTAACCTCCAGTTTTAAGTGTAGCTGGAAGTAATTGTTGTTGGACTAGGAGGCTGTGTTTGGTAATGATGGTGCACATTAAAGTTGAGTTAGAGGGAATGTGTATAGTCAAAGTAGAACAGTCTCACATAAGTCTACGGCAAGTATTTGGTTGTGTAGGTGTTATATCAGTGGAGGAAGCCTTGTGAGATCATGGTTTGGGTCATCACAGATAAGTAAGGGATTGTGCATGGGCATGATGGGTATTGTTACAAGTGAGTCAGTCTGTGTGGTCATTGTAGGGACTTTGTAGTCAGTCATTCTGTGTGTTGCCATGATGAAGTTATCCCATTTATATTGGGGATGTTAGAAGTGAGTCCTGATGTACGTAATCATGAAAGGGTCATTTAAAGAAGTCAAATTGTTTGTGGTGATTTTAAGGGATTATCTTCTGTGAGTTAGGCTTTTTGCATATATCAGTAGTCATTGCTTAAGAGATATGCTGTATTTAGTCATAATGGAGAATCATCTGTTATGAATCATGCTGTTTGTTTGGAGGTCATTATTGGTGAGAGGCTGTTTTATGGTGGGAATCATCTCTGATGAATCAGGACTTTTGACCATGATTGGGGATATCTCTGGTAAATCAGGTTATGTGGTTTTAGACGGAGCTACACATGGTGAGTTGGGCATTGTTTTGTCATGGTGGAGGTCATCTTTTGAGTGAGGCTGCATATTCATGGCTTGGGTCATTAATGGTGAATCAGGGTGCTTGGTCATTGTTAGGGTCATTGCTGTTGCTGTTGTGGAAGGATAAACAAACATGTTAGGGATCATTTAAAAGGTTAGTTAGGCCATTTTTGGCAATGGTGAGGAATAGGGATCATCATTGATAGGCCAGTGTTTGTTGGATCTTGGTGGATAACATTACTGACGAAGTCTTTCTTAAGGCCCTTTAAATGTTGCTAAAGCTTGTTGACTGGTGAGGGGTTTGAAGCTGTCGTTTATTGGAGTGGTTTTCATTGTGGGTTTGATCCACCTTCTGCATATGAAATAAGTGAATTAAGAATATAATTTATTGCATTTTATATTGATGCATTGTTTTCCTACTTGTATTTTTTTCATTGTATGACTAGATGCAATCATCTATGAAAATTCCATTTTATGTTTAAAGCACCAAAATTCAACCATGCCAATATGCATATTAGAAGTATTTTTGGAGTACACTTCATTATTTATTTTTTTTTGTCTCCAGGTGCTGTTGCTGGGATGATTGACATAGGGACCAGCTGGATGTCAGACCTCAGGTTTGGGATCTGCCCAGAAGCATTTTGGTTTAACCAGGAGCAGTGCTGTTGGTCTTCAAATGAAACTTTTTACGATGGAAATAATTGCTCTGATGTAAGTATTTTTAGTCATTTGATGAAGATCATTATTAGACAGACAAGTGCATAAGTGCTAATGTCAGGTTTTTGGATACAATAGAACAAAAGACAATTTAAAGTGTGGATTAAGGCTTTGTGTAAAGAAACCTTTGAGGATGGTGGCTCACTATTTTACATGTGGTTTCTGAAACAATTTTTTTTTGTGTTTCTGTTAACATTATTTCATTTACTTTCTCATGGACAACATCTGTACAAAAACCATACAACAAGAGATATCTGTGCCACCGTATTGGTACAGGAATTAGTTAATGCTATTTATTGAGTAGCTTCTGTGTGTACAGAAAGTACTAAGCAGGATTTCACATGACATCCATTGTTTAGATACTTAATAGTCTTCAGTGTCATGTTGAATGTTGAATAGACTGAAGAGTTTATTGTAGCCTACAAACTTTTAAGTTTTTGAATATCAAACAAAATGTTGTATAGTAAACAGACTAACAGATATTACAACTACAGAATTTTTTCACACATAAGGGTAAAGGAAGCAAGCTGCATATTCCTTTTATTGAGTTGGCAGTGAGTTTGTTAGTTAAGTAATACCTTTGCTGACATCCTACATTATTAGGATTTTTGTCCATATGTTTATACAAGCACCCTTTTGTAGACTGATGATTTATATAAAGAGGTGGCTTCTACTGGGTCATGTTTTTGCCCATTTTGGCTACTGTAAAAATATGTGATAAACACAGTCTTCACTTTCATACCTGTGATTTTGTCAGCTCTGGTAAGCACAATTCATAATGATTTAAATGTTCCGAGTACCATTATGCAGATTCACTCTAGGTTAGGTCATTCTTTAAATTCTCAATGTGACAAAGCCCCACACATCATACTTATTCATTCTAATCCCCCTTTATTTCATTCCATGTTGCACGGGAGCACCTGGTAGTAATTAAATACAAACATCATGTTTTTCAGTGGTTCTCATGGCCAGAGGTATTTGGTCATACTGGGGGTGGTGCAGGAGCATATGTTATCTCTTACATATTCTACATTCTGTGGTCACTACTCTTTGCGTCCTTGGCTGCTTCACTAGTCATGATGTTTGCTCCTTATGCGTGTGGTTCCGGCGTGCCAGAGGTGAGTGTACAGGTTGTATTATGGACATGGTTACACTTTATTTGTCACATATGTTGTATACATGAACATAGATTTTACCAAGATTGTGATTTGCTGTATGAGTGTATTTTATAACTTTTACACAGAATACATCAAAATACCAACTTTATAGTGTAGCTTCAACCTGTTATGTATTGGTTGGAGTTATAAGAAAAAGACTTAGCCAGAAAAATATTGATTTACTTTATTCATGAAGTGTGTAAGATATGAGTTATGAGGATTTTATCCCATATGTTTCATGGTTTAGTGTGGTCATGGCAGGAACGAAGAAATAGTGGCTTCAGTTGCACACTGACAGTCCCCTTCTTTGAATCATTTACACCAAAACCAGACACTGTCATCTACATACAAGCTTCACAGACTACTCCATCATTTACCTTGGTCACTTCATGTGACCCTAAGCCCCTTGTACTCCATCTTCCCATGTCTTTCTCAGGCTTCTTCAGCTCCTTTGCTTCCACTTCTGACACAGAAATCCTCTTTGTCAGTCTCTCTTCACTCATCCTCTTCATACTGGAAGTCCATACTCTTTTAACAAAAATTGATAGCCCCTCTTAATTCACTACCACACCTCTCACTAACAGAGTTATTTGTTACATGATTAACCTGTTTCATGCTACATACTATCCTCATGCATTTCATTTTCAGCACTTCCACCCCTTCATTTCTTTTGTGTTTGAGAGCTTAGACTTATACCACACTTAGGACTACCATACAGATAATTTCCACTGAAGCAGTTATGGTTAGAATACTTTCATTTTATAGTAGTTGAGCTATTAGGGCAGTGACCCAGGTAAGATTGTAACTCATTTTGTTTAAAGTAGTTGCTTAATGTAGTTAAGTGACAAACTAGTAATGAATGGAAAACAAAGAGCATAGAGTATTGAGACGAATCAGAGAGTTGAAAAGATTATGTGTCAATACAATGAAAGGGCAGTCTTGTCTGCACCCTGTCTATAGACGTGTCAGGGAGGTTTTCAGATTTACAGTGACTAACCCTTGTACACAGTTGCCAATAACTCATTTCCATGGCAGGATAGAAATTGTTGGCTGCATCAGCTGCCAAAGTGCATGCTAAGTTCCTCCAAAGATGCATTCTTTACTCCTCTCATTATCTGAAGCATCCTAATTAAAACAGTACAGATTCAGACACCCAAATCTGAGCCTTTGAAGAAAAATCCTTGCTTGGCTCTTTTCACAGCACTTGATTTTAGAAAGTGATAACACAAGAGGGGAGGGTTTCCAGACCTCCACACCAGCTTTAGTTAGTTGCCTTGTAATGCAAGAGATATGTGGATAGTATTAGTTCTTCCCAATCCTCAACTAAAGATGATGATTGTAATTTTTTTTTCCTACCATCTGAAAGTGATCATTTAATCCCTTTTTGAATTAATGCATAATTTTGGCATTTATGGCAGTAGCAAGCAGCTTATTCCAATCATCAGTGACTGAAATTTTAAGTGTAATTTCCTACATCATTATAAAACCTTTTTTTAATATATTCTATAACCCATTTTTTATAATTGCTTGATCCCTTTGTGCTTCAGACACTGTATCTTTGTTGTTTTTATCTTTTATTTTAGTATCCTTTGTATTGTTAGCTTTTTGTCACTGATACTCAGATTCCAGTAATGCACTTTCTTATTGTAAACCCATTAGCACTCTCTCTTGCCCTCAAAAAGAATACACAATCTTCAGTTTTTATTTTAACTTTGTACATTTGATTGACACCATGTTATTGAGAAGTTATTTAACGGTGATCTTTCTCCTATGTGTCCAGATTAAGACTATTCTGAGCGGGTTCATCATACGTGGGTACCTTGGCAAGTGGACATTACTTATCAAGTCTCTTGGCATGATTCTTGCAGTCTCTGCAGGTCTCTCACTGGGAAAGGAGGGTCCCTTAGTGCATGTGGCCTGCTGTATTGGTAAGTTTTCTTTCCTGTATTCAGAAACTCCCTCATATGTGTATTTTGGTAATGAGTAAGTTTGAAGGTCCTAGTTGTCAGCATAGGTTCTGTTCCATCAATCCAGCACTACTTGTGGTTGTTGCATTTTTGATTTATGTATTAGCATTTTATGTTCATATGTCCCTTATTTTATCAGTCACCGGGTAATATTTACTTGTTTTTCAGGAAATATCTTATCCTACCTTTTCCCTAAATATGGGAAGAATGAAGCCAAAAAGCGTGAGATCCTCTCAGCAGCAGCAGCAGTTGGTGTGTCCGTTGCCTTTGGAGCTCCTATTGGTGGAGTACTCTTCAGTCTGGAGGAAGTTAGTACACTTCTTTCGTGTAACCTAATAATCATAGGTAAAGCATAATTTGACAGAGATGGAACAGGATAAGTGTAGGAAAAGCATGCTTAGACAAAGGGGAACAGACCACAATACAAATAAATCTGACATGGAATGTTTTATTCAGATGAGAAACTCAGCATAGAGCTTCAGAAACTGTATGGGTGATCTTTACTGCCCAGATTTTGATCATTGTTGTAAGGAAAGCAAACTTGATGACAATAGTTGTTAAGCTATCATCTGCTCTAACTTTCTGCCTCATTTAGTCAAAATTAAAAAGAAAAAAATTTCCGAAGTGAGAGCCATTATTAATGAAAATATACTG
>JAUUDW010288024.1:0-13660 GCA_032361385.1 Panulirus guttatus | reverse complement strand
CGATTCTCCTTCCCTTTGCTGTTTACAGGGAGAGTTGAATCCTAGTTCGCATTCTGGAACAGGCACAAGTGACTGTTATATTGAAAAATGTGACTTACGTACATGTGAAAGTCTTTGTCGTATATGCTAATCCCCCCATATAACCTCCGGCTGTGACTACTGATTCAGTTAACTAGGCAATAAATTCGAGTTAATGTCCCGGATAAAGTGAAGCACATCCGGGGTTTTCTTGGGCCAAGGACGATGCAACATTTAATGGCCAGGTTGAAGTTACAACTTGCCCAGAATGAGCTATTTTAAGAGACGGGTTAACTACCGTATCTCCATATGTAATTGTATGATTTACTCACATCGTTACGTAAGTCTGTTTGCATTTAGTTATCTCTATGGCTTGGCGGAAAGCTCAGAAATGCCCTGTGCAGTTAGAGGAATAAACTTAGAACATTGAATCATCACAGCTTGACCAATTAGTTCTGAGCGTTCCACCTGGGCAGAAATGAACAGAATCGCCAGCATTAGTTTATGGGTTGGAGGAATACGTCTTGTATATCCTAAACCATATGAACAAATAAGTAAGTTCATTATAAATTGTCACGGTTCACGCCTTACCAGGTTATCACCTTAGAAATATGGCAATGGTAGGCAACGTTGCAAACTTCTCTGATGAACGAAAAATTACAATTTCCGTCATATGAGTAGATTTGGAATTAAACGCATATTTTGGGGAAGTTAAGGTTGTTGTGGCTTCTCAGATTAGAGAGAGAGAGAAAAAAGGAAAAAACTGAATATCGTTTCCTGTAATAAGAATGGTCATCGATGTCTCGTTATTAAGATAAATGAACCCTTTACAAATCTTCCAGAGAGAAATTCTCTTAGTTATGTGATCTCGGACGTGGTCGAGCAGATTCTGAAGTGCCTCGCCAGTTGTGAGATTGAACTTTTTATACTTTGTTTTCCAGTGTTTCTTTCCACTGCACTGAGGCGAGTTTACTCCGAGCTGTTTGAACTTGAAAGAAGTCTGCGGTGGTACAGTGCCAGAGTTCACTAACTCAGAGCCACAGATATCGGTGGGAAGTGAGTCACTGATCTTTCTCATTAATTACATTTTTTCACTGACTCATCTCATTATTGCTGATATTTGTTGTTAGAGATATAAATTATTTATTTCATGAAGGCCTTATTAGTTAAAAAAAAAAAAAGTTTTTTCATGATTTTGAGATTTAAGTTTTCATCCGATGCAAATGAAAGCAAAATAGATTAAAACAGTTGAGCAACGAGACCTGTCTCTATGGATGGTGTGAACACATTTCGTTCATAGTATGTTCACCGTCATTAGCTGACAATTGATATGTTATTGTGTGTAGAGTAATATAAGTAACCTGAAAATACAAACACACACACACACACACACACATGGCATAGGGTGTGTGTGTGTGTGTGTGCATACATATAGAGGAGTAAGCACATGGTTGATATATACAAGGTAAAGAGATGGGACAGCACGAGTGTAAGACGCTTCCCGTAACACACGAATAGTAATAATTTTTTTTTTTTTTTTTTTTTTTTTTTTTTTTTTTTTTTGCTTTTGAGGTTGCTTTAGATACTGCATGTAATGTTGGTCAACATAAGTCGCATTGCTCTTGACAGGCAAGCTTGGGATGATATGGTCAATGAAAGTGACATGAACGTAGCTTGTTAAAGCTTCTAAGCGGTAGAGGGAACATACGTGCCAATGCACAGTAGGCAGTCTGTTTCTGAAACGAAGCCGAGATGGTGGAACGGTGAAGTAAAGAAGTGCCTGTTGTGTAAAAAGGCAGCTCATAATAAACTCAGAGACCCCAGTAACCAGCATGATAGAGTAAGTTATGTAAATTTGCGGAGAGAACGTTCGAGAGTCATAAGACAGAGTAAACTTCGATATGTAGCGTATATTGCTGAAACTGGCAAAAGAAACTTTGAGTAGTTTTACAGTTATATAAGATGCAAGAGAGAGTCATTACCCAGTCAATAGGTTCATTCATTACGGAAAACGGTGACTTGGTTCAAGACAATAAAGCCGTGGCGGAAATATTAAAGTAACTCTTTTTGCATCTGTATTTACAATCGAAGACACATCCAATGTCCCGAATCCAGTTACATTGATAAGAGAGAGGAGCGTTGTCCAACGAATTGACATAAAAGCCGAAGACATCCTTTCTGCAATAAACAGAATGAAAATAAATAAAACGATGCTTTCATAAGTTTTATCCGAGGATTACGTCACTTGCCACTGGAAAAGCTCCAGAGGAATGGAAATTCGCCAGTGTAACACAGATTTTCAAAAAAAGGTAATAAGTCACTGCCCGGAAAATATATCCTATTAACTTAGCGGCTGTAGATTGTAAACATGTGAAAACCATCCTTCGAGGTAGAACTGTAAACCATTTAGAGGCTCACCACTTGAATGATTCTTAGCATGGTTTTCCACGAAATCTCTCATGTCTAACAGACCTGCTTGATCTTTTTCTTATGATATTATCAGCACGTATGACAAAAGTAAAGCAGTTGATGTTATCTAGATTTTCAAAACGCTTTCGATGATGTTCTGCATCAAAGGTTACAAGTCTCATGGGGTTATACTTCAGTGGGTAGGAAGTTGGTTAACTGGCCGCAAAGAAAGAGTCATGATAAATGGTCAAGCCAGAATGGTTAGACGTAACAAGTGGAGTGCCACAGGGATCAGTGAAAACGAAAAGGCAAGCAACAGTATGAATTATGTTGACTTGCAAAATGTAAATAAGGAAAAAGACAGGCCTTATAATTTCTGTTGACCTAAATTCATAAAACCAAGAAATGCACAGAAGCTGTGAACAGAGCGAACAAGATTCTTGGATTCACAAGCAGGGCCTTCGAATTTAGGTTCTGGGAAATCATTCTTACTCTTTGCAGTTCACTGCTTCATCCACATCTTGAATACTGTGCTCAGTTTTGGTCACCCTTATCAAAAGAACACATAGAATGGAAAGAGAACAGCGTCGAGCTACTAAGAGGACTCCCGGACTGAGTTACAAATCCTTCGAGAGCAGATGAAACCACTTGAATCTATTTATAGCTTAGAAATGAGAAGGTGAAGAGGTGATGTAATGCAAGTATTTAGAATTATCAAAGGCTTAGGTTATCTTTCAAGTTACTTTAGGCTTGATTCGTCTGATTTTGCTCGTATAAATGGAGACAGACTCGTAGACAAACGTTTTACTTCGAATGAGGCGAAATGATTTTTCTTCACCAGGATTGTTAACATATAGAACGATTTGTCAATTAAAGTTGTTGAAAGCAGTACTATAGACAAGTTAAAGAATAGACTTGATAAATACTTTTCTTCAAGTCCACGACTTACATTATTTGCGCCTCCTTAGTTACAGTGACAATTTGCAGATTATTTTCTTTGAATAATATAACGTATACTACACTAATCTGTGAATTTCTGATATCTTTCACTTACAGAATCAGCTTCAAAAGGACCCAGTGATTTGTTGCTGTTTGAATTCCTTTGTATGCCTTTAAAATTGTACTCCAGGGATGTTGTCCTGAACAACCAACCTGTGTCTTTGATAAGTACGTCTCTAAACTAAACACTAACCAGAAAGTAATTGAATTCAGTCCTGGCTAAAAGAGACTTTGTAATGGGGAAGAACATGGCATCAGAAAGAGGTTAAATATAACAGATGTCCAGGATTATAAGAAACAGTAATCCACATCCTGAGCAGACGACACGAATGTACTGTTGTATATTTTCGAATGAACAGGGGATCATGATCACTTGACCTCATAAGTGCTTTTATTATTATCATTATTTTTATCGTTATTATTATCAGTGTTGAAAACTCCAGTCATTGACAGAACTAAGCAAGGTCAGACCTTATATGAAACAAAAATGTGTTGAAAGAGACAGAACAGTACATCATCCTCCAGCCACTGGCTTCGTTTATAAGACAAAGAATTCAAGTAAAGGAGAGAGAGAGAGAGAGAAAGAGAGAGAATGTATTGAAAACGTGACTTCACCTCCTGCAACCACATTCCCTCACTAACAATCTCCTCTTCCACGCCATATCATTTAAATCATTTGGATGTTCAAGGATTCACAATGAGAAAAAGGTGGGCTAGAGTGAATGCGGAGACAGGAGAGAAAATGTTAAGACGAGCCCTGTAGGCCTGTTTTACTGGCTGAGAAAATAAGTCCAGCAATCCTGTTAGTAAGAGTTTAGGATAGTTACGGGCATCACTCTAGCACTCCTAAGTCAGGCGGGTAGTACTTCCCTGGGCGGCAAGTACCTACTACCTACCAATACGTTTGGTGTAACATGGTTTCGGGCACCACTTTAAGTATCCTTAATTGGAGTGGTAGAACTTCCGCGGGCGGCTTTTCTCCACAACCTACTATCGAAATAAGTAAGAGAAGTTGTAATATCAGTCTGTGTTCAGGAAAATAAAAGAAGTCTTGGTAAGATCAAATACTATCGGATTGGGAGGCAGCAGCGAACATATGTCAGAGGTGCTCTCGTAAACTGAGAAAAAGTAGCAAATGAATCGCCCAGAGCTCAGTGCATGGTCCATCGTTATTTTTCCTACACTATCCACCAGCGTCCTACTGTCCTACACCAAACTCCAGCATCAGAAACAAACCTCTAGCATCCTGATGTCTCACAACAACCTCTAGAGACGTACATCAACCTTCTAGCTGCTGCTGTCCAGCGTCACCCTCTGGCTTCGTTACGGTCTTTCATCAATCTCTCGTCTCCAGCTCTCATTCACCAGCCTCGAGCCTCGTGATGTTCATTCACCAAACTCCGCCCTTCTTTTTTTCTCACACAAACCCTTGTTTCCCCATCATTACAGTGCTTCTTACCCTCTATACTCTCCAACACCAACCTTCGTCCTTCTGGTCTCCAACGCCAACTCTTATCCTTCTACTCCAGCACAAATCCTTGTCCTTCTACCTCCTTCTCCAGCTTCTGAGCGTAGGCTGTCTTCCACCTTCCCTCACCTACGCCATCCTCCTGCCTCCTATTGCCAGCCCCGGCCATTTTCTCCCCTGCACCGGTTTTTCGGCTCCCCACTCACAACCGGCATCCGGTCTCACCCTTCATATATATCACTGACTGGCCAGATACTCGCTACCAGCCTCCAACCTCCTTGCCTCTAAGACCAACTTCCTGACCCATTTCTTTTTTCTTTTGACTAACCTCCGATCTCCTCCTTCACTCACCATTGGCCTCCATCTGTCCGTTTAAAATGATCTCCTGCATCAACCTCCAGTGACCTTTGTTCTCTCTTGATAATCATTTGGCCTCCCACACCAACATCCGGCCTCATACCCCCCAACACTATTCCTCGACCACCTACGCCGCCACAACAGTCTCTGCTTTCTTGCCGTCTCACAAAAGCTTGTGGTCTGCTTCCTTCGTCGTCATAGACCCATCCAGTGCCTCCCATCTCCCTTTAATAACTTTCGGCCAGCTTCCCCTTCTATAGGAACTAGTCTCCTTCCCTCTTAACGTCAGATTTTGGTATGCATCCTCCTACAGGAGTGCATAGCATCCTACCTTATAACGCCATCCTCCCGCCTCCTCCTGGTGACCTCTTCACCTGGCACAGGAGCCTCTTGCTTCCTACAAGACCTCCTGGTGTCCTGCCCCCTCATCAGCCTCCAACCATTTGACCTTCTTGGGCTTTCCTCTCCACGTTCCTCGAGTGTACTTAAGATTAAAACAAATGCTCTCAGCGTTAATAACTTCATGATTTTTTTTCCACATTAATTCGATGGAATAAAAAAAATTTCGTTCTGTTTTTTCTTTAATACAAAGCTTTAATTAAGTTTATATACGTTTCACTGGATGCTTTTGTTTATCAAAGTTGGTTGAATAAATCGTAAAGCTTGGTTAAAGAGCTGAGACAACAGCGGCAGTAGAATGTGTACTGGTCAGAAAGTCATAAACCAGAAGGCTCCGTGTTGACGCAAGTAACACCGGTGCGTTGGGAGGGACCGACGCTCGTGTGCAGTGAAGAAAGCACATTGAGAAATGCTCTCGCGCTTTAGTGCTGTGGGATATGTTGACGGACGCAAAAATTATGGTGCATGAATATTGTACGTGAACTATACTGAAGCTATTTCCGTAATGTCAGAATATATATTAATCTTGCAACCCCAAAAATCAGGCCGCAACGTCTTGAAATAGGTACATATCATGTACTGTTATCAATGAGTATTTCTCATCTCGTCGTATCAGTTTGCTGTTCCCATTTGACGTATGTGTAGCAGCACATCACTTGGTAATACCAGCAGACTGATATTGCCTGGTAGTATCAGTAGATCATTGTCATTTTGTAATACCAGTAGATGTGTATCATCGACTGATACCAGTGTGTATCATCGAGTATTACCAGTAGATGTACATCACCCGATAATATTGATATATGTGCGTCATCTGATACACCCGTATTATAGTCTTCTCGCATTGAGACCAAAATACATGAACCGCTATCGTTTCCACTGGCGTGGGTCACATGGACTCCGCATATTGATTTGTCATAGGGCGGTGAATGCGTGCAGAGCACTTGACGGAACATTCATAATAATTATCAGCCGGGGAGGCACGGCGCGAAGCACCTGCTTGCTGATTGCAGTGCATCAGCGACTGCAAAGATCATGCAAGAAGACGGAGAAGGTAGATGAGGAAATACGCGTTTAAAATGAGATATTTCTCGTGTCAAACAAGCGAGATGGATGCCAAGATATGAAGAGAGAGAGAGAGAGAGAGAGAGAGAGAGAGAGAGAGAGAGAGAGAGAGAGAGAGGGGGAGGGGAAAGAGGGATCCAGCCGCAGGCTGTCGTTTATTTGCATACCATGAGATTCATGGGGGTGACAGTGTTGGCCGCGGTCGCCAGGGAGGAGCAGGCGGGCGGTCGGGTGGGTGGCTGGCGCTGCGGCGTGGGCAGTATATTACAGGCCTCCCTGGGGACACGCCCCCGACCCGCAGTGGCTGCACCAGGTACTCTACTGACCTCCCTGTGTATATATATCTTTTGTTTTTAACATTCGCTTTTCTTGGTAATCAGCGAGGATGGTTCAAGGTAAACTGATTCGTATAATCGAGTGTATAGTAACCATGGTCTAGTTATGGTCATGTGCTATATATATATATATACGTAAGTATATTAACTTATTTACGTTCCTGTTATCTTTTGTAACTCGTAAGTATTTGAAATATGCCAAAAACACTTGAAAGGTAAACCCCATGACAAGACCGCGGATATAAACTTCAGTAAACTTAGGTACTCATTAAGCTCAGTCTGGACTTTGGTCAGTGTGGCATGCAACCACGTGCTAGCTACAGCTTTCATTCACGTGTTTAACTGAAACTGAGATAAGCTCGTGCCCAAGCTTTCCAACACCGCCTTGAACAAACAGTTTATAATGGGCTCCACACCTCATGTTTGTTTCCAGGTTTACATTCCGTTTTGGAGGCGGTATTTCCATACGAGGAAGTTTTAAGGCATCGCCAGTGGAAGACGAGCCCTGGAAGCTCGCCCATCTCCAGAGCGCCAGTGCCCTCGTGAGATGTGTAGAAGGGTAAGGGAGAAGGAGCCATAAAGAGAACCACAACTTTTGTAAACTATATATTTGCCGAACTTTCCCAGAACTCATATATGATAATGATAATAATAGCAATGATAATGATAATAATAATAATAATAATAATGATAATAATAGTAATAATGATAGTGATGATAATGATAATAAGAGTAATGATGATAATAAAAAGGTCAGTATTTACGTCGTGGGTTATCAGATCATAAAAACATGAGAATTTCCGACATGCCGCTGTTGATGTATAGTTTTGTTTACCATAATAAAAGAGGAACAAAGCCTGAATCGGTTCCGCTGATCCTGATCTCGATGGAGGTTCTGAACATCCACTGTGATGAGAATCAGCCGCCCCTGGGTCTTGCCTCCGACGGCTGATGCAGGCAGAACTGGGGTAGAACCCCTCTCGGCTCAGTGAAGGTAAACAATACGGAACATGGAAAAATGAAAAACAGAAATATTCTGGAAGGTCAGACGAAGCTTCCATCTCGCCAAAGCAGCCTGCGTGGGTGGAAATTACTGAAATATTGATTAGAAACCTTAGCATGAAGGACATTCTCGGCTTAATTAAAACCCAGTTATCAATTAAGAGCTTAGATATATGGTCCTTATTAGTCTTGAGTAAATGCTCTGTTCATTAAGGGCGTAGGTGCAGAGACACGACTTGTATGAAAACTATTTACAGAAAGGTTTCATTTTGAACTAACGCGCACCTTAACAATTGCTCATTTGCTTCCTGAGCGTCGTAGTTTTATCAACAAATGGAGTGTAATTGAGTAGGTTACTGAGTAACCATTATCTAATGTAGTTTGAAAGTTACAGATCTTAACAAAGGGAGGCTGGTTAGGGTGGTTGTCGTGATAATGTCAGCTTTTCAGAATCACTCATGGCTTTTAGATTCACTCTGGTGCGAGGGATATGTTGTAACCATTTGCTTACTTAATACAAAAACACACAAAATTTGTATCTGAGGAACACATTCTAGGGAGCTGCCATATCGTACAGGAGGCTGGTCACGTCCTCTGGACGGTGGTAACACAAGTGTGGTGATGTTTTGTGTCTGTCTGTGTGAGACGAGGGCAGGATTGCTAAGGAGTGAGTGATCAGTGTCTTCAGCATCATAGTTAATTAGGCACGGTGGGTCTTGTGATATGCTGATTATTTTGTGTAGTGTTGTAGGGATGAGTTGTGTACAGATCAGAGAAGAGAAAGTGTGACTCGTACATGGCTTGGGAGTTTGGTGTGGTAGATATTAAGATTTGAGTTGGGAGTGCGGTGGGTTAGCATTGCTTTCTGAGTCATTACTATGAATATGTATTAGTTTGCTGGAGGAGTGGAATCTGGTGGGTACAAAGTGCTGGAGTGTAAAGCAGAGGCGAGGTTTTAGTTTCTGCTTGGGAGTTGGCTGTTGCTTATGTTGTTGTTGGTTTGTGTGTGTGTATATATACATATTCCTCTTTCATGCTTGCTTACCATTTCCCGCGTGAACGAGGTAGTGCTAGGACCAGGTGAAGAATTTTGACTTGATATATACTGCATATTATTTTTTTATTTTGGAAAGTCATATTCATGTACTTACTACAATTTCTGATAAATCAGTTTACCTTTGCAATGCTTCTGGTGTCGTGTGCCAGTGACAGGCTTCGTAATGCTTCTGCTTGCAAGTCCTTTTCGCACGAGCATTCCGGTTTTTTATTTCCTGCAGGATGATCAACATTACGTGGCCTCATTTCACCCTGTCCCACCCGCATCACTCTCCATGCGGCCGAACAGAATTTCATCATCCTTGTATCTGACCAGATCTGAAACCTGTGTTGGTCTTTGTATAAATAGGCGTAATCCTGCACGTCTCTCACCATTATCGTACTTGTGGCACCATTTCTTAGCAGAGTCATGTGCAGTTAAAGTCCTTTTGGGGAGTCGTTTGGAAAAGGCATCTCTGATGTATGTCTGTTGTTCCCCATCTCTTGGGTAGTAGTTGTCAGTGTGATTGTTAGGTGAGTATCAAGGAGTCTCTCCTGTTATTCCCTTCTGTTTTCTTTAAGAGCTTGCGGAGGGGGGGGGGGGAGTTGTCAGTCACCCCCTGACAGTCAGAGTAACACACACACACACACACACACACACACCCAGTGACAATCTTCCAGCCCGCCCAGCACAGTGACTGAGCTCACTCCCTTCCCCTTCCCACTGCGGAATGCTTTGAAAAAATATTTGTATTATTTACAGTATTCTTTGAATATTGCTGGTAAAAGAAAAGTGATTTTAACATTTGAGCATTAGTAGGTAATTTTCTTTTTTGGCGAACTACTGAGTAGGAAATTACGTCTTTTGAGACATATTGTTCGTTATGCAGCACTAGGTACTGATTACGTCATGTGCGGCTGTTTGATTAGGGTCCTCAGTACTCTCTCTCTCTCTCTCTCTCTCCAGGTCCTACGAATTCTCATCAAAGAGTTTACTAAATTCATTAACAAAGGGGTAAAGGAGAAGAGAATGAATTTGCTTGTGTACTGCCAAGGGTGTTTTATAACGTTTGTGCAGCTCAACGCTCTCGTACTTGATGCTCTCACGTCTTGGTAGACACTGACCGATAGACACTGAATCTATCATAGACCTATTGTATGACAACACTGGGCGGGTGAGGATGGAGTCTGTAACATTTTACGGCGCCATAGCTGCGGGCGGAGGAAACCCCTAAGTTTACCGAACGGATGCGGGTCAGCGGCAGCGAAGTGATGAAGAAATTTTGATTCAGATGCGAGTCATCAGCAGCCATTTGGCTGGCGTCATGCTCGGACAGTCGTAGAAGTGTTGAGGATTCGTTCTGCTCGACCCTGTCCCTCTAACTCATCCATAAGTCATGCTGCCTACCAATGAGTAATTTCTCCTTTGCAGGTATTCATCCATTTGCTTGCCGATTACTTTTTCCTTTATCTGACAGACCTTACTTTTCAGTGATGATGGTCTTCAGTTCTGTGTATTTTTCATATCATCAGTTTTACTAAAACTTTCCAGTTGATGTCACATTTTCATCATTTTTATTTAATGCAATTATTGTTGTCCATTTTTTACCACGATAAATTTTAGTCCACAGTTCTTGTTACTACCTCTTTCATTGTAAGTATATGAGGCTTGGCTCCCTTATTGTCGCCTGATTCATTGAATAACTTTGGAATTGTAAGTCGACAGTTTAAGAAATAGAAGCTTCCGTGCAGGTGAAACTGCCTATTGTTTGGTGAGCGGGTATGCATGTTGTTGGATACAGAGGCCGTCAGCAGCTTAAGGGCGTTAAGCCGCCAAAATTCGAACCATTTGTCAAACATGTAAATCCAGTCATCAGGAGGAAGGACTACAGAACACCAACAGCGACTTGTGCTTAAGCGTTGTGTGTTTGCGTAACCACAGTTGTTCTTGCTCTTTCCAGAAATGGTAGAGACTCTGTTGATGTGTTTGTTATCACAACAAACTGATGGATATCATGTTAATAAAACTTTTAATGTGGAACCCACGCATGAGAAATCTTCCTCAGATAAGTTTTCATAACCTTGACGAACAGAATGTATAAGTATTGTAATTTTGACTGTAAGAGCATGATTTGCGTATTGATTTCGCTTAACATTTTGGTGGTAATGATATTCATATGAATAGATATGTCTACAAACATCATCTCACCGTATACTTAACCCCTTGAGCACGGCGTTGCCAGCCTTGGGCATGATGGTCGTGCCTTTGACCTTACAATAATGGGTGAGGTCAGAAGGTCACGCCATTATACCTAAGGGTTTTAGTGTTTGGCTCAAAGAGTGAAAGATATTTTCTTGATATATTTCACGCCCCTGGACTTTGATAAATGTTGGAAGTACAGCACTCATTGCTAATGCAAAATTATGTTTGGTAACTGTGATTTACGTCAGCAGAATTTCAGCTTTAAGCAGAATTGCACATTAATTATTTCCTGATATCTGGCTGTCTCTAAAATTTAGGACGATACTTTATCAGATAAATAAAATTTGATACAGTGAGTCTAATTATGCAGTAACATTTTACCATTAACTTCAGTGTTTACAACTTTACATTAAAACATTAATAATTTGTAAAATGAAATAACAAGTTTTCAGAGTCTGCCAGTTTTAGATTGGTAATCAAAATATACAGTGCGTTGGTTTCCACCGAAAATGATTTCATATTTATTCATAAACCTTCACATCCCTCACTACTGATTAGCAGAAATATATTCCCCGTTGGTCAGATCAGAGTGAATATTTTTCTTATACTTCAGGAAAAGTGGAAACTGGTAATTGGGAAGAAATTAGGGAAAAAAAAACAATAATCGCTCTCATTATTTCTCATAAAAGTAACATTTGCCATCGTTTATTTTTCTGATGATCGATAATTAAGACAGTATGAACACACACACACACACACACACACAAACAAACAATGTTTCCGATATCTGAACAAGTTTCAGATATCTATTTATCATGGTCAGAATAACTCGTTACAGTAGTAGCTTCTAGATTAACTTACACGATGCCTGTCTTTTTAGTCAGCAGTTGTTTTTTATGCCTTATAACGTGACGTATTTGTTACCTGTTGTGTTACAGAGGTCGGGTTTCCAGGCGTCGTCATTTGTCTCTCAATAAAGAATAAAATCATGAGTTGTTGCGGTGATGTTTTAGCACGTAAAGCCTCAGGGAGAAACTACTCCTAAATGTTTATACCAAGTAATGCAATATCAGCCGTGTAACTTAAACGGCTGATTTATTTTCTCAAAACACAGAGATAACTTTTCCTCGTGAGACAACCCTTGGGCACGCCGGCTGTGGTAGAAAACGGAGTTAAGCGCATATCCTTCGCCTTGAGGGTCGGAGGGCGTTTGGTGTAACCCGCGGTTGCAGGCCAGGACCACCTCCCTCCTGCGGGAACCGGTGGTGTAACTGTAGAGTTCGCCTATTTCTTTGTGATTACATTTGTCTTTTTAAATGATTATATGTTTGTCTTAGCGATTATATTTGTCTTTTCGTAGTGATTATATTTGTCTTCCTTAGTAATCATATTTGCCTTTCTCGTTGGTTATATTTGTCTTACCTACTGAACCAAATGGACAAGATACAAGCGACTGCGGCTACTACATGTGTCTTCCTGGATGATATAAATTTTCCCAGTCTGTCTCTCTATAACTGAAGTCCCCTATTATCAGAAATTTGCCGTCTGTGAGGAGTCCCTGTTTCACTGTCTCGTGTACCATCCTGATTGTACCTTCACTGTTGTCTTTGTATATTTCTTCTGGTTCGTTGAAACTTTTTAAGAATTACGTATCATCATTCCCACGCTTTGATTCTTTCCTACAGTTATTCTTTCCCTTTATGTACAGTTTGTGTGCGCGATCCCCCCAGTATTAATTGAGAATAAAGACTGTACCCTTATTCATTTAAGGCCATTCCCCTCCGTCTTCTGTCTCCCTCCTTCCTATCATGTATCTCACGAGATAGATTATGTCGGATCTTATCACTGTAGCTAGTTATGTCTTCACAACTCCCACGAATATTCGATCCTTGAACTGTGTGCCTTTTCCATTTTACTCCTGCTAGTCCACTATTTGCATTTGAGTACATTATTTTCTGTCTGACATATTACCATTTAACATATCTGACGTCTCTGAGGTACTGCGGGGACTGATCCACCCTACAACAGCTTCTGATGTCATCATTTTTTTGCTTTCTGACTATATTCCTTACCTCTCTCTCTTCCTGTCGCCAAACTGAATTCCTCCCAACTCGCAGGTTTTTTTTTGTTGCTTTAGTGTTTTTAAATTTATGTATGTATATATATATAAATGTCTGTGCCAGTGTTTATGCTTGCGAGTAGTAGGATGATCACATTTGTTGATGTATATTCCTTAAGGTTACCAGGATCTATCCGACCTTCAATAATGGACACGGAAAACGGAGCTGAGGCCTACCCTTCCTTATGGCTCGAAGACACTACTTGACGTATCATACATTACCTGACAGCAAACTGAGAGGCGTTATATAT